>JAGKTI010000324.1:126569-148063 GCA_018397915.1 Birgus latro
AGAGAGAGAGAGAGAGAGAGAGAGAGAGAATATTAATGTGGAGGAAATGTGAATTCATGAGTTTCACTCAATGCAAGTTGCAAATGCATTTGCTGACATGACAATACAAACAAGACAGACTTGATGACATTTGCTACACTTAATAGTCAATGACCATTGTTTCAACAAACCTAATTTCTCAAACGAAAGGATGTGAAATGATGTACTCGCAATCATTCGCAACATTTTTGCTACCACATGTAATTCGCAGGTGTTCAAAATACTTCATACTTTACGTTTTCGATATGGTTTAATTAGATGACTGCTGGAAAATAATGCTGAATTATCTATAAAACTTTAGTGATATTTCGTGCTGATTAATTAACAAGCAACTATAAAACACGCTGACAAACAGAAATAATAAAAAGAAATAATAGACTCCGAAGTTGCGGTGCCTCTCCTCTCAGCTGTGTTATTGATCCCGGCCAGCTGATCGTTCCCATGGCAACGACCACGCCGCGCGCTGATTGGCCCAGACGTTATAGGGGGCGGGGCCAGTTGGGCAGGCGCACGAAATGTAAACAAATACTAGTATATCTGATAATCCTCAAACATTTTCTTTTTTTACAGCTAGAAATGCACTACATTCGCAGAAACAACTATTCATTTCCAGATATTATCACGATAGGCGCATTGAGGGAGGATAAGAATCGGGGTGAGGCTAATACGGACAATGTTTTCAAATGTGGGTCAACCAAACAGATACCACCACTCTTGTATGGAGGAATGGTTCAGACTTAAAGGTGAACTATCTTTGTCTTCCAGCTGGGGCCAAGGATACTATGACCAGCTTATCTCACTGGTTGTATAAGTCATAAAACACTCATACCTACACAAGTTCTAGAATGTACACATAACCTAGACATGAATACCATGTAGAAGGCTTCGTGAATAATACAGTATGATATCTACGTATCTATCTGCCATTGAGGATTCATTCATACACACATAAATACCTGTATTTACTTACATAAATTATGAAGTGTTCACAACAGGTAAGGACAAGAACAAGTGCATATGGGAATTAAAAGGATTGTGGAAAGGTTACAGTACCGTATATCTCAGCATCCATCTACCTGTCTATCTAATGATCTATAGAGATTTCATCGCTCTTATAATAACGTTTTTTTAAAAATCTGAAATTCGGCAAACAGCATTATTCGGTTTTGAGGGGACCTTTCGTAATGAAGGGGGTTGAAACGATCACCATTAACCCCTTCAGTACGATCATATTTTTTCACCGGGAGCAGGAAATCTATATGAAGGCAATGCGTGCTTGACCTACTATCTGACTGATCTATTTTAGAGAGAGAGAGAGAGAGAGAGAGAGAGAGAGAGAGAGAGAGAGAGAAATTCAATTCCTAACATCTAGTAGTCCAACATGTGCACACCGCAGGTCATCAGTTCGGCACTAACACCCACCGTCTATACTAAGTATATGCTAGGGCTGTCACAGAAACGGGTAAATAATACATGACTGCAATAGTCTTTTTATTTTCCTTGTTTGTTTTCTGATTAACAAAAGCATAGCACGTGATTGTTGTACAGGGTGGGCCACAAAAAGGTGGAACCCACGTGTCGGTGGATAAATCGGTGAAAATTCATAATTTTATTCTGTTTCACATTTAGACTAAGGAGATCAAAACAACTGGATATCAAGTGAGAAATGTCTTGGACAACTAAACAAAAAACGTTCTGTGTCACTACCTATTTAGAAACAAAACTGTATAAAACGGTCCAAGCAAAATATCGCAAGAAGTTTAACTTCAACAACCATCCATAGAAGAGACAAATCTTTCGGTGGGTGAACAAGTTTAAAGCCAAGGGAACAGTAAACAACTTTAACAAGGGTGTCAAACCTCTTAATGGCGCGAAGGTGACTGCAAGCACTCCAGAAAATGTCAATGCCGTGAAAGATCCGGTTGGAAGGAACCCAAAGAAGTCTACTCGAAGGCGCAGCCAAGGGCTGGGAATTTCCCGTTCCATTTTGCGAAGAATCTTGCTCAAGGACCTTCAGCTTTACCCATACAGATTCCAGATCAAAAACTCACAGCAGCTAACATGCGCAAACGTGTTGTGAAGTGCCAGTAGTTCGACGAGAAGATTAGAGAGGACCCTGACTTTCTCGACAATGTTTGGTTTAGTGACAAGGCCCACTTTCCGCTTTCCGGCCATGTCAACAGGAGGAACAAAGTGTTTGAGGGCACACAGTTCCCAGACGAAGTGCTTCAGAGGCCCTTGCACTGAGTCAAATGCACAGCCTGGGTTGCCATATCGAAGCACGGCATAATCGGGTCATTTTGGTTTAAGGACGACGACAACAACGCAGTCATGGTCACGAAAGAACGCTACTGTGGTGCTTAACAAATTCTGAAGGGGTCTTGGAACTCGCCGTGGTGTGAACAGAGATGAGCAATGGTTCCAACAGGATGGAGTAACTCTACATACAACAAACATCACGATGGAGTGGCTGGACGAGAGATTCCCTGACCGACTGATCAGCCGGCGTCGCAAACCCGAGCGGGCCCCGCATTCACCAGATATGAACCCCCCAGATTTTTTCCTGTGGGGGTTCTTGACAGACGTGTCTACGAGAATCGTCCTCAATCCACTGCTGAATTGAAGCAGGCCATCGCCAAGATTAAGAAGGAAGAGTGCGTCAGAGTGGTAACTTCGCTCTCCGGATCCAGGAGTGCCTGGGACGAGACGGTGGTCATTTGAAGCATGTGTTGAAATAAATTCACCTCTTGTGGCAAAGACTTCACCCCATGACTTTTTTTTATTTTATTGTTACTGTGTCACCTTTCAGATAATACAGTCATTTTTAGTGTACCTTGTCTCATTCATAAGCTACTGTCAAGTGAATGGGTTCCAAATTTTGTGGCCCACCCTGTAGTTTTTTTTTTTTTTTTTTTTTTTTTTAATCCTATACATCATATTTATTGGCAGGATATAGGAGGAGTAAAAAGGAAAGCAAACTGCAACAAACCTGTTAGTCCTTTCGTAGCTGTTTGGTAAAATGTTATAACTAACCAAACTATTCTATCAGTTAAAAACATTAATAAAAAAGGAAGGAGGAGGAAGAGGAGAAAATGATATGATGATGATGGTTTTGGTGGTGGTGGTTCCTTGTTTCCCCATCCCAATTTCTGTAAGCATCACATTTTAGTGGGATACGCTTAGAAGTACAGTATATCAACATGAGGTGGAGGAGGAACGGCAGACGATTTATTGTATAATTATAATGGAAGACACGCTACAACTAACTGTATCACCCTCGTTTTGTATAGATCTACTAGCAAGGGTACCCGGCGTTGCCCGGGCCAAATATTTGTTCTAGTTCAATCTTTTGTACCATACTCCAGAAAGACCATGTAGCCTACCTCTTATGCTTTTGAAGAGGGATTATAAGAGATCCAGGAATTTTCTAGTTCAGCTTTAGCAGACTAAGGCACAGTATCTGTGCGCACTTATTTACTATTACCATGACCTCAAATGACCTCGGAGGTAAACCTCACATAACCTATGTCCGAACTGGAGGTCATGTGAGTCCATGCCAAAAACCGGGCTGCTGGGTTCAGCCGTTCGAGCGTGCATTACCAGTGACCTCAAATGACCTCGGAGGTCAACCTCACATAGGCTATGTCCGAACTAGAGGCCATGTGTATCTCCCTGCCAAAAATTGGGCTGCTGGGTCCAGTCGTTCGAGCGTGTATACCCGGTGACCTCAAATGACCTCCAACCAGTGACCTTAAATGACCTTGGGGGTCAACCTCACATAGCCTATTCCGAACTGAAGGTCGTATGAGTCTCCATGCCAAAAATTGGGCTGTAGGAGTATCCACCGTTGCCCGGGCCAAATAGGTGAACACTCTACCAGTGACCTCAAATGATCCAATCTGAATTTTGACCCCCCCACCCCCCTCCCAGAACCATCCTTGGGTCACCCTGATTCAGGATATATATGGGTCTGGAGGTCTCTGACCCATGGTTTGGGCGTGATTCAAGTACAAACAACGCGGATCTTCTATGTATAGTCTATAGAAGATGTGACTATGAGGTACCAGGTGAATGGTACTGTAACAGATGTAGCTCTTTAGTGCTGTGAGGTGCGGTGTTGTGCGTTTTGAGGTGATGGTGTTTTTACGAAGTTATGGAATGTTGTTGTTATAAGGTGATGTATGGTGTTCTGTTCTGGAGTGACTGGTGTTTGTGGTGGTGGTTTCACGTGGTGTGGTGGTTTCTTGTGCTAAGTGCTGCGATGTATTATGAGATGGTCATGTGTAATGTAGCAGTGCTACGTGGTTGCATGTTCTATGCAGTAGTATGTGGTGGTATGTTCTATGCAGTGGTTATGTGGCGGCCATGTTATGTACTGATACTGAGTCATGTGTTAAGCAGTGGTGTTACATGATGCCACGTGTTACATAGTAGCTATGCAGTGATGCCATGTTCTGTTGTGTTATGCAATGCTGTTATGTGATCATGAGCTAAGTAGCTACTGAGATGCTATGAGGTAGTAATGTTATGCAGTTATATGGTGGTGCCATGTGTTATGCAGTGGTGTCATCCTTTATGCAGTGGTTATGTGGTTATGTATTATCGAGTGGTGTCATGTTTCATGCAACGGTGATGACCTATGTGGTGGAGTCATGCTATGTAACTCAGTGGCATCATGCTATGTACTAATATTATAATGCTATGTAGCAGTAGTGTTATGTGGTGGTGTCATGCTATGTAGTGGTATCATGCTATGTAGTGGCATCATGCTGTACTGGTATGTGACAGTGTCATGCTGCGATTGTACCTTGCTATGAAGTGGTGTTATGTGCTGGTGTCATGCTATGTAGCGGTGTTATGTGGTAGTACCATGGTATGTAGTGGAGTTATGTGGCAGCGTCATGCTGTGGTTGTATCATGCTATGAGGTAGTGTCATGCTATGCAGTGGTGTTATGTGGTTGTCATGCCATGTGGTAGTGTCATGCCATGCGGTTGTCATGCCATGTAGTGGTGTCATGCTATGATGTGGTGTCATGCTACATAAGGCGTCATGTTGTGCTGTAGTAAGTATAGTGTCATGAACTGAGATTGTCGTGTTTGATCAGCTATATGAGCGTATGATAGTGTATGCTTTGATGTTCTAAGAGGTACGGTATGGTGTCATGAACTGAGATAACGTCATGAGGGATGTAGCACTGTCATAAGATACGTGGTAGTGTTATGGTGGCATTATGTACTGTGATGTGTGGTGATGAGGCAGTGATATGTGATGATGTGCCATGATGTGTGGTATAATGTCATGAAGACTGGAGTTGTGTGTTATGGTGTCATGAAGTCTGGTATTGTGAGGTATGGTGTCATGAAGTCTGCTGTTGTGTGGTATGGTGTCATGAATTCTACTGTTGTGTGGTTTGGTGTCATGAAGTCTGCTGTTGTGTGGTAGGGTGTCATGAAATCTGGTGTTGTGTGGTACGGTGTCATGAAATCTGGTGTTGTGTGGTGAGGTATGGTGTGCAAAGTACTGTGCCATGAGCCTAAAGGAATTGGCATAATTTATATGATGATGACAGAGGTGTACAGCGAGGTGCCATACGGGGAGTTGTGATGCCATGAAGTACAGTGTGGTGTGCGTGGTGGCTGAGTCGCTCATACCAGCTGATCAACACCATAACAATGAACAAAGACATTTTTCCCCAGCTTTTGTACTCACCTAGCTCCATCCTCTGTCAACGCGCCGCCACACGCCACCTTCTCCTTCTCCCACCCGTCGTTGGTCTTCACCCATTTGTCCCCGGGGTCTCGCCAATCCCGGGAAAATATAGGCATTGTTGCTCTAGTGCGTATCTGCGGAGCCGCGCATTGATACACCCACCCCCTCCAACTGCTCACTCAACACTGGGCAGACTCACTCAGAGACCCGGAGGAATGATTCAAGAATTTGTGGGACATTCGTCCTGACCTGCTCTCGGCTTTTGCACCACAGTTATTTATGGACATATGTTATCCTGTGTCTGCAGTAGCTTACTTGGCAACTTCAGGGTCAATAGTGTCATTTCTTTTGTCAAGCCAACCAGTGACTGCCATTAGCAATGACAGTCTTTATTTTACCATAGTTGTTTTCAACCGAAATCTCTTTCCTTCCAGTCTTTTGTTATTTTGGCTTTTTTGTGTGTGTACTTTGTTCAGTGAGATACAGATTATGTATATTGGTCCACATTTCCCTCGAATGGTGCTATTCTGGATTATAATGAGATACTTGTCCACCCGGAACAGGTTCGTGCGTTAATTATATGCGGTAATTAAATGAGCGATAATTTATCGTACAATTACTGTATTTATCTGAATATGTCTATCTATCTATCTATTGCCTGACGCCATAATCCCGTAAGGGGTGGCCATTTGATTCTGAGTTATTTGTTTTACGGGGAGGGGCACTGACCCTCCACCAACCCACTTGTTGATACGTAGGGAGCACGTATGGTTTGGCTATATGGTTACCACCCAGCGTTGTAAATGGTTTCTTGGCTTACAGGAAACCAGTTGGCTTGTCACTCAATGTAAAGCCACCTGTAAAGGAAAGAAAAGCAATAAGAAGTGACAGGAAAGATGGGAGAAACAGGAAGAGAGGAGGGCAGGCACAGAAAAATAATAATAAAGGGTAAGGAAGAAGTAGGCAGCACTATCTGAATATGACTGGTGGAATTTCTTTTTTTAATTAGAAATTAACACTGAATTGTGCTTTGTCGTTCACTAAATTATTAGATTCTATATATGCCACACTGTTAAATACTGAGTTTTAGTAATGTAAATGGGATTTTTTTCCCCCTTAAAACTATCACTACAATTAAGAACAGATTAAGTCTAAAATCACGCACACACAATACGTCTTGAGTTTGCAAAGACATAAGTTTTGCTGCCGGAAATGCCTTACCTGAAACGGAAGGAGAGAGAGAAAAAAAGTTGGTTGTGACATGGCGAAAAGGGAGGCATCACGCCCTTATATGGCGATGGCGGGAAGGAGTGGTCGATTCGATAAGCCATGAATCACGACGATACATTATGGAACATTGCTCAAGCTGACTTCTGACTCCACGAATTCCGACAGAGAGGCCGTAATTACCGAAATTGAGCGCGGGAAGGTGCAAAGGCGGCATTAACAAGACTCTAATTTTTAATGGTCATTTATAGCCTGTAAGTGTTGGATGTAGTCAGCCTGCATCCCTTATTACAGACGTGCAAACGTGCTAGAGGATTGCTAACTATTCATACATACATAAGGTGGTTACGTACATACATACATACATATATACATCACTGCCAGCCTGCAGTACCCACATTTATAGGGTATACTCTCCCCACCATGACCTACCATCAGTCCCCGCCATCCTCTCTGTTCATACCCTTTTTTCTCCTGCATCAGATTTTCCAAATGTACTCTGTAACGTACCTTATTTAAGTGCACTGGAACACTCTATGAGGGTTAACCATTCTCTGTTCACGGTGGCTATGGGTGCATCGCTTACGAAACTGTCGGCCCGTTAGCACCTGGATTCGAATCTTGGTGCGGGCAGCTGGAGTCACGTGACTCAGGTGTCCATCTACCCTCTGTGGGTTAGTAGGTAAAATGAGTACCTAGGGTAACACATTGGGGAGGTACCTGTGGTAACCAAATCATGCAGTGGCCTTGTATCCCAGGATATTGGGTGAAAAACCCGACACAGGCTCAGAGGACTATATTACAGAGATGAGCACCGCGGCTAGGCGCCTCATTACGTCTGCTCCCACCTTGGCCTTTTACCTTTACCTTTGTTCATTTTAACTATACATAAAATTACAATATCTCCATCTTGACCTTAAGGCTGTAACAGGAGATACAATAGAATATGATGCTAGTCACGAATGAGTGTCATGGAAAGGATGCTGAACCATATTTTTTCTCATTGAGCTACGTGATATAAGCTGCAAAAAGGGGGGAAAAATCGCCGCCTAGTTCAAGTAAATGACCTACATAGCTCATAATCGTTCCATCAAATCGCTGTGTTACGTTGGATGCAGGCTAACCACAATTTCCCCCTTGTCATAGGAGGTACGGAGTTGCTTACAACGTTCTCTTTAGGACACAAAGGAAATACCACAGTGGAAAGGAAAGCTATTTGTAATGTGAACGTCAGTCAAATCTGGACGCATGATAAATTTTGATTTCTCTCTCTCTCTCTCTCTCTCTCTCTCTGTTGTTAAGGTACTCACATAATGATTATGAACACAAATGAAAAAATTGAACTCCATTTTTCTATTACATGAAATACCGTAGTCATAGAAAATGAGACGTTAAAAGGATATTTGCTTACCACTAGTCAATACTCTTCCTCCTGCTGCTGCTCTCTACTTATGTTACTACTACTACTATTACTTGGCCTACTACTACTACTACTACCACTAGTCCACTACTACTATTACTAAGCCTGTTACTACTACTGCAACTACTACTACTACCACTATTCGTATTACTAATATACTATATAACAAAGAAAACTAACTGGAATGAGGCCTATACTGGGATACCTTGAGCCAATGTGAATGTGAAAGTCAATAGACTATGCAATATTAAAATATGGGGATCTCATTTACTTTTTTTTTTTTAGAGAGAGAGAGAGAGAGAGAGAGGAGGGGGGGAGGGGGGATGTGGCATCTCATCCAGCTCGAAGCAGTCAATGACTTTGGGTGGAATATCTCCTTTTATGGTCAGAGAGAAAGACAGACTTTGGTCGATAGAGCCGGCGGAGATAATAGCTGTCATTGCACCATGCCTGTTCACGGTAATTGCCATGTGCATACTCAGGTCCAGTGTGAGACTTAGAATGATATTCATGCTAAGAAGCCAGTGGCTCTGGTTACTAGTTACTAGTTATAATTTTTAACAGAGCAAGATTAGGAGTTACGAAAAACACTTACAGTATATAGCACAATATAGTCTCTATCTACCTATCTACTGCCAGAAGCCATAATCCCGTAAAGGGTGGCCATTTGACTTTGAGTTATTTGTTTTACAGGGAGGGGCACTAACCCTCCACCAACCCACTTGTTGACACGTAGGGAGCACGTATGGTTTGGTTATATGGTTACCACCCAGCGTTGTAAATGGTTTCTTGGCTTACAGGAAACCATTTGGCTTGTCACTCAATGTAAAGCCACCTGTAAAAGAAAGAAAAGCAATAAGAAGTGACAGGAAAGATAGGAAAAATAGGAAGAGAGGAGGGCAGGCACAGAAAAAGAATGCCCCATCAAGGTGTAGGGGCCTGAGGTGACCATTCTACTTCCCATGATTGGGACTTCCCAAATTATGCTGCTACTTCTGTCACTGCTTTTCCTTCTCTAGCACAGCTTCATCCTCAGCCTTGTCCCAGAGATATTCTCCGGTAGTCCCAGTAATTTTCTGTAGATCGTGTGTTACTGTATTTGTACATACAGTCCATATCCTTCACCTAATCAGCAATACCCCCTTTAGTTTCTAATTATCCTTTGCCATATCCTCCTACTCTGTACTATACCTTCAGATAATAACAGTGCCATATGATCTTCGCTATCTGGCACTTGGATTTCATTCACTTACTCTACTTCCCATGTGGTATTACATGATGGAAAAGCCTCCTGTCACCTCAGTGGACTTGAACCTATGGAGGACTATCTTTTCATATGGAGCATTCTGTTTTTTCACAACATTACTGTTATACTGCTTTACAGTACTCTCTAACCTTGCCTAAAGGTACCATCTCTTCATGTTGATATTGAGTTGTAAAAACAGATTAACAAAAGAATATGTTACTGTCACAGATAAGTTTTTTGAAAAGAATTTTGAGCCACAGTATTTTCTTCCTCCCCTGACCTCTGTGAAAAAAGCAGTGAAAGGCTGAAAATCTGGGCCAAATTAAGGGGAAAAAAAAGAGTACAGTACCTATAGAGTACTGTAAATAGGCTGTGGTTCTTTCAACTTAACTTGGCTGAGATTTTTGTCATTTTTGTATCTTATTTCTTGTAGCTGAGCGGCAGAAAAAGGCAATACTGCAGTCGTTTACCCTCTCCATGGCCTTTTTTTGTGTGTGAGACTGGTATCAAATTCTAGTTGTAGTCTGTTGATACAGCTCAGCATTCAAGAAGGAAAGATGGCAACTTCAGGCCAAATTAAAGTGAAAAGGGTATAGTGAAGTAGGAAGGCCAGTAAAAGCTCGGTGTAGCATAAAAAGATTTATTTAAAGATTTTTCGCTTTGTACATGAACACTTTTGTAAGAGAAGCAACATTTGATGATAATGGTTAGAGCCATGTTTTGGTGGGCTTTGGAGGCTGCTGAGTCCCCACCACCATTTCCTTACCAGTTTATATATGCATAAGACACATTAACCCTTTGAATCTAGGTGACATCCATTTTGGTTTTGTCATGCTGCTGCCACACGATTTTGCTGAGGTTTGGACTCCCATATTGAAGGGGTTTATGAAATATGTAACCCCTCCAGTAAAAAAAAAAACAAAAAAAAACATTGGTCAGATGTCAAGAAAAAATGAAAGCCATCCCCAGGCTCAGTGGGTTAATATTTTCCTGTACAGTATATAAACACAAAAGGTTGCCAAATATTGACTTTGTTGCTTTTCACTTTCCTCTGCTGACTAAAGTTCTCATGTTGAGTGAGGCCTGGTATGTTACTATGCCCATAGATGATACTCACTGATATGGTGTGTCAGGAAGGAAGGTAAAAGATGAGCCCAAAGTGTGAAATATGTGAAATGGAATAGTAGGCAAACATTTATCCCTGACTGAACCATGAGAACATTTTTCTTAAAATCATGCTACCTTCAGACAATTTCATTCATGTTGGAAAATTTCTAGCTGGAGCCATTAGATATAGCCTTCATTAACCCCTTCACTACCATAGGCTCTTCCTGAACTGAATAACAAGTCTGATATTAGCTAGAACAACATTTAAAAGACATATCCAGGCTGAATGGGTTAAAAAGATACAAGGAAATATTTACCACTTTAGTTTGATGGCATATACTGTATATTACTATATTCATAAAGTTCTTGCCATGACATGACAATTGTATTAAGTGTAACAGAGACTTTTTGAACTAGTGAGGTCAACTATAGCCAAAATTGACTCACCACAACTACTAATCCTAAGTTGAAGAAAATCATCTGCAGAGAAGAATAAAATACAAAAATACATCATTGGATTGAAGGAGTTAAGGCTTACCTCATAAATTACATTAAGTCCTCATGAAAAGTAACTTTTTTTTACATTATTATTTGCCATTATGTTCACAGTAAATAATGGATTTTTTTTTTAGTACTTGTCCTACACAAAATACAGAAGGTTCCCATAAGCAGCTGTTTTTGATGATTTTTCTTGCCATTAAGTTCATAATGAATAACCAGTATGGAAAGTGTTTTTAAAATCCCCTAGTTACCTGTAAAGCTGATTTGTCCAGGTTAATCCTGGAGAGGGATGCCTTCTTGTGATGGCAGCAGTAATGACCTTAAACTGCTTCCCTCTTCTTCAAAAAAGGGGATGGTGGACTGCAGGAGAAGGGCATCTTCAGCCTGCAGTCCTTTGGGTTCATGTATTGGATGAACCTGGGTTTACAGCTACAACAGTACTACAACTCCTAGGTTGCAGTACTTGTACCATTTGTCAAAAGCAAAATGGTATGAAATTCTGGAATGCATCTTTGACCTACAGCAAGGACTGGTTGTAACTTGGCAAGGAAATGGTATTAGTGATTCTCCCACATGCACAATAATAAGGCCCTAAGACTTAATATATAAAAATGCATGCATGTCATTCACTGGCTGCCACCTAATGAGAATGAGAGAATAACAATACCAACAACAGGCATCCACATAGAATACAGTGCTTCCTGAGACATTTACTGTAAAGCATTAAAAGGCATGAACATTGTAAGTATTCCACTGATTAAGGGATGAATAATTATGAGGTGAAAACATGCAAATTTAATGTTTCTAAATACAGAACACTTCAAGATACAGTAATGAGAGTGGTATATATACATTAGTGTAGAAAAGCTTAGCACAAACCAAAAGTTGTTGAAAAGAAGTACCAGTAACATTTGACAGTTTCTTTTTACCACTTGTGAGATGGCTTGGTAGATGAGTTTGGGAGAGTGTGTAAGAAACGGAATCTAAAGGTGAATGTGGGGAAGAGTAAAGTGATGGTCTTCGAGAGAAGTGAAGCCAGTGAGTGTATAGTGAGATTGGATGGGAAGGATATGGAGAATGTGAGTGAATTCAAGTACTTGGGCAGTGTGATGAGTAAGGATGGTAGTCTGGAGGGTGAAGTGCTCGAAAGGGTACAGCAGGGAAGGAAGGTTGCTGGTTCGTTGAAAGCAGTGATAAGAAACAGGGAGGTGAGCATGGAAGTGAAAAAGTTGTTACATGACAGTATTGTGATACCAACTCTGACATATGGAAGTGAAGCTTGGACCTTGTTGGAGTCACATGGAGAGACAGACTAACAAATGAGGAAGTGAAGGAGCGTTGTGGTGTGCTTGAGGACGTGATGGGAAGCGTTAGGAGAAACACGTTAAGGTGGTTTGGGCATGTGGAGAGGATGGAGAGTGAAAGATTGACGAGGAGAGTGCATGTGAGTGAGGTGGAGGGGGCGAGAGGGAGGGGGAGGCCGAGGATGAGATGGAGGGATGGAGTGGAGAGGTATATGAGAGAGGGGGGTGTGAGTTGGGAGCGTGGTAGTGAAATGGCAGGGGACAGAGTGACATGGAGGCGATTTGTTTGTGGCCACCCCGTTCGGGATTGAGGCGTCTGGCAATAGATAGATAGATAGATAGAGATGTAGGGGCCCAAAGTTAGCATCAATCCAGTAGAATGGTTTTGAATTACTGTAATCCTAATGTGGTTGCTGTCTGTTGCAACAATTCCCCACTAGGCACTATTTTTCCCTTGAAGTGACCCCTATGTTGAGTTTTTAAAAATGTCATTACTGTAGTCTTTAACATACATACAGGGTGACATGGGAGGAAAAAGCATACCTCTGGGAAATGGCATGCGAATTCTGAGTAAAAAATGCTGTCAGTATGAGTGTAAATCTCAGTCATTATGGAGTTACAGTTAATGATGTCATAATGGGCAAAAATGGTCTCATATATCACCCATAAAGTCATCAGTGATTATAGCTCTGTGAATGCATATTGAAATAGCATTGTTTACTTAGATTTTTCACATATATCATTTTCCCAAATTATGCCCTTATGTTCCTTTATTCTGTAAGGGGTGATTCAGAATTATCCAAAATGATTTTTGTTCCTTGTGTTGACTACATTGTTTATTGTATTTGAAAGCACAACCAGGAATTTGGTAATTTATTATCAAGGAGTGCCAGTATGAGGGTAAGTGTCAAGTAAATTGTAAGTATTAAAAATAAATGGTAACAGCCAATCCCCTTTGAGATATGGAGGCACAAGGCAAGGCTATGGCAGTCCGTACAGTTGTCACTTGTAGTCCTGTTGTCTCTCCTGCATCTCTCTCCACGGATTTCAAAATCAGCCTAGTAAGTCTGCAGCAATGACACTGATGACTTTATTTAGCTAAGTTCAAGGTCATTAGTGTAGGCTGGTGCGGGTTTACAATCCTTATTTTCCAAGTTCATGGAAAAAAATGCAGGAGAGGAAACAGGACTTCTGGTGTTGACTACATTTCAACATCATCATTATCATCATCACTGAATCCAGGGATTTCCTTTTTTTATGTTATTTTTATCATATTCTGACAATTTGATCCAGCTTAGGAGAGACTTTTAAGCCTGAAGATGTTAGATATAAGCCAGATAAAGCCATTCAATATGAGATCCCTTTGCTAAGTTAAAACAAATCATGGGTAGTGTTAATAATAGGCTATATAAGGACGTATTCTATATTAAAAAAGTTAAGGGTAGACATCTGGCCAGTTCCCTTGATAGTATTATTGTTGAACAAAAAGCCCCCAGTCACTTCTTGGGGATTCAAGTTATGCAAGGCTGTCACTCGACTGGGACTGTGGATCACTGAACCAAGAGAAAACAGAGAGAAATCATGTCTTTATATGGGCCCTGCTATCTTTGTGTGCTTACTGTCTAATATCAAGAGCTTCATCATACTGTAGAACTCTAGTTGTTCACATAACATTGGTTCTGAGGCCTCTCTGATGTCAGCCGTTTGCCTTGTTGGACTATAGTTCTTTTACACCAACTTGACCTTTTTTTCCCCCCCACCACCCACTTAGCCCAGTGCCAGAAAAAGATAATGGTACTGCTCTACACCCTTTCCATAGCACTTCTTTTTGACTAGCACTGTATTCTAGAGTTAAGCTATTGTTACAGCTCAGCATTGAAGAGAGAGAGAGAGAGAGAGAGAGAGAGAATATTTTTTGGCCAGGTTGGAGTAAAAAGGGTTTAGTAGTCATTATCTTAATAATTAGACTGGTGATTACTTCCACTGATATGTTGTTCTGTATAGTGGTATTTCGAAGCATTTTGTACCAGGCTGGAACATTATAAAGAGAGATCTGTTGATTGTTCAGCTTTGAATTGGGAATATAGTATTTATATTTATTGTTTCTTCCTTTGATTTTTTAAAAACTAACAGAAAAAAGATAACCTGAAACTACATTGTATGGTTTTTGTAAGCACTAATATTTTGAAAGGCCATATATCACATACAGTACAGTACAGTACAACCTCCCCAAATCTGAACATCCAGTTTCCCAAGACCTCGACTTTCCAGAATATTTTATTATGCAATGGGGGTGTTGCTACCATATCCTCACACAATCAGTGCATACGGTATTTGAAGGCAGAGCTTATTTTTTGGGAAGTAGGCTACTGTATAACAACAGATGCTATACCATAATACTGATACAAGGTACTTCATTACGTTTTCATTTCATCGTACAACAGGCTTCTTTTGTACACAAAATCTTCATTGTTATTATTATGATTCTGCTTTTCAAAATATTACATTTTCCATAAAGCCTTTGGAACCGGCCATTTTGGATTTGAGAGTTTGTACTTTATTAGAAAACTTACCTCCCTTACCACTGAATCATTCTTTCCATCCAAGGGTCAGATTTATCAATACTGCTTTACTTTTCCACACCATGGTACTGTATTTACATTGGCAGTATCAGAACAAGGAAGTAGTAAACATGCTGGTAAGCTGATGAGAGAGTAATGGGGTGGTCTATCTATCTATCTATTGCCAGACGCTGTAATCCTGTACGAGGTGGCCACAAACAAATTGCCTCTGTGTCGCTCTGTCCCCCGCCATTTCACTGCCCTGCTCCCAGCTCAACCCCCCCTCTTTCATATACCTCTCCACTCCACCCCTCCATCTCATCTTCGGTCTCCCCCTCCCTCTCCCCCCCTCCACCTCACTCACATACACTTTCCTCGTCAGTCTCTCACTCTCCATCCTTTCCACATGCCCAAACCACCTTAATGGTAATGTGGATAATTCTGGGCCCAGTACTGTATAGAACAGCAACTACACAGGTGTCATCATTCCAGGAGCATCACCACCACACACTTTTCTCAGACCATCTGGCTTTAAGGGCCTTTACCCAGTTAATGAATCCATCCCACTGGCAGGTTTTCAGTAATTGTTGTTAGCAAGGCATGTCAGTACTGTAATTGGAATTTTGCAGTACAGTAATGTGTGAAAGTGATTGAAGTCTGAATGCTAGAAAGTGACTTGAGACTGGCATGGGGTATGAATGTTGTAATTACAGTACTGAGTAATTCTGAAGATGAGCCTGGCAGAAACCAAGGTGCTAATCAGGGCCTGGGAGAGACACCATGGTGCCCTGATGTTGTTGAATGTTATGGGCCCATGATCTTTGAGCCATACAGGCATGGTACCTCCTCCTAAAGAAAACTAAATTAATGACAATAAGTAAACTAATATCCACTGCCTATAATTTTTAACTGACATTGCATTGCTTGCATATGAAAAGATGAACAGTTGTACTGTACCATTTTACTGGATCTAGTTTATGTAATACTGGACATGTATTACATATTAATATGCATCTTTATTGTTTCCAGGTCCCCTTGGACCCATACCCTGGTATTTTGGTACCACTAACACCTCCCTCTCCCAGGGCTTGGTGCTAATACAAGACTTGAGGTGCTCACATGTTGTACTGAGGCATCCGAGCCCCAGTCACCACTAAGAATACTCAAGACACACAGTCCTTCACTACTGGAGTGATGTCAGTTTATGCTATACTGTATAGTTCTTATATTATCCATTACTACTGGGTAAGTAAAAATGTAGGCTGTATTTTAATTCTCATACTGTCCATCACTTAAAATTATACTGCAGACTATGTAATAACAAACATTTTTCTTTCCAAATAATTCTTGTATTGTCCAAGAATGAGCATAGTGTTGTTTTTATAATGTTCTTATAAACTTACAAGTAGGATAATTTGACATAGCCATGCCTCCTCCTTATTGCCATCAGCAACATGAGAAAGTCCACTGCAGGACAAAGGCCTCTTCCATCTTTCTCCACTCTAACCTATATATTATTAACCTGTTGCATCCTCTCTCTGAATATCATATTTTCATCTTTCCTTGTCAGCCTGTTTCCTTTACTCCATCTCTGTGTTGCCTCTCAGTTACTCTATTTGTTCATCTGTTATTTCTTCTAAGAATGTGACCTGCCCAAATCTGTGTATTTATTTTTTTTTATGTTGGTTATATCCTCAGCTTTTGTCACTTTTAAATCCAAGAAACTCATGTTGTTGTACTTTGCACTAATTAGCATAATAACCCCCTCATCTTCTGGAACATTCCCAGGTTTACATTGGAAGGACTTAAAAGTAAGAACACATCTTCAAGATGAGATTACAGGAACAAGAGTTATTTGCAGCTGATGACAACTGTGTACCAATCACTTTTGTAACAGCTTCTGATAGTACAGGTAGCCTCATTTACTTATATTGTCTGAGCACGCCATTTTGATCAGAAAGATTTGGTATTTTGAGTGGTTCTTTGAAAATACTTAAATACAAGCTAAAAGTCACCAGGTTAAGCAAGTTGAGGCTGACTGTGGTAAGCCAGATATGCAAGTGTGTCTCAAGCCTAATTCTAGCATTCAGGCCACAGGAATCTGAACACTTAAGGAAATTTGTACCATTTACAAGACTGAGACTATTTGGCAGTTAGTGTTTACTTATTACCAAAGCAAATTGGTGCTTATCTCTATCATATATGTTCACACTGGACTATTCTGTCTACTGTGATGATTAGCATAATACATCTGGTAGTAAAGCATTATCAGGGCAAAAAATAAAATACAAATAAGAAACAAGTAAGACTCTAATACAAACTTATATACAGAATACATCAAAAGTTGTGTGGAATACAACCCCTATATGTTGTGGGTAATTGGATCAGCTCAAGATTGACTTGGGCTGTGTTTGGTATCAGTGGCATTTACAATGTTTTCTCGGGAAGAGCTGAAATTGAAGAGACTGACTGAACTAAGCAACTCCTTTGTGTTATTGAAATTGCTGGATGACAACCAGCCAGTGATACTGAGGTAAGAATGACAGTTACAAAAAAAAAAAAAAATCAGAAGTGGCATTAACAGAATAGCAAATGGAGTGCCAGCATAATGGGGTTGTACTGCACACAGGTGTTAAACAGTAAGTCCTCGTTATAAGTTACTGTTTTAGTAGACAATATAGTATGGGATATATCTAAAGTATTCATTTAATTATTTATTCCATCAGAATAAAGATGTCACCAGATTGAAGGGTTGAAGTGAAAACGATATTTACTGAAGATTGAATGCAGCGCATTTAAGCTGACAGAGACCCCAAGCCCTTTTCAGCTTGATTTATGGCCAAATATAGTCAGACCGGAGGATCCTCTAAACTAGTAAAACTGTAGCTCATTGAATCTCGCGTAACCACAACGTAGTACAGTACTTGGTTGTAGGGGTGTGGATGTGGATGTGATAGATAACATTAGAAGAAATACATTGAGGTGGTTTGGCTTTGTGGAGAGAATGGAGGTTGAGAGACTAACTAGGAGTGAATGTGAGTGAAGTGAAGAGGGAAGGGAGTGGAAGCCAAGGATTAGATAGAGGGATGGAGTAGAGAGGTATATGAGTGAGGGGAATGTAAGTTGGGGGAGGGCAGTGAAATGGCAGGGGACAGGGTGACATAGAGGCAACTGTTTGTAGCCACCCCTTATGGGATTAAGGTGTTAGGCTAAAGGTAGATAGATAGATAGGAGTGACCTAGTACCATCAGATGAAATCAAATCGGCTATACCTTATAACAAGGACTGCCTGTGTTTTGGTCATGTTAGAATGCTTTTTAGCTGACCAGCTCTACAATACCAAAAATACTCAAGAAATATTGTGACACTACCATGTACATTGTATATATGAGATTATGTCTAAAAAATAAGGCATACTGTATGTACAAAATATCAGTACAGTGTTGTCACTGATATTAAATGCATCTGCTTCTGTTATCCTTCTCCTCCTGCTCATCATCATCATCATCTACTCATTACTTAATACTTATAGTTGACGTGTCATTTTCATAACAATTATCAGTACAGTGTATCATCATCATCATCATCATAACTATTTTCCACTCATAATAGGATGGGTAAAATTCAGCAACAGGCAAGAGGAAAACAAAAGTTAGAGAACTATCAACAGAGTTCTCATTAACTCTCCTCCTTATGCTGACCCCCTTTAACCTCTGTCTCTTCACCACACTGTTGCATCTTTAACTCTTTTCTCTCCCTACTTCAATGGTCACTGCTCTTCTGAATTGTCTGGTTGCACACAGTTCCAACACTCATCCCAGCCTCTCTAACACTCTCCCACGTTTTATCAAAGCCTCTCCTGCACCATCCTAACCTCTCACACTGTCCTAACCCTCTCACACCATCCTAACCCTCACAAACATCCCTAAAATTTTTACACACCATCTTGACTTGGTCACACACCATTCTGACTTTGGCTCATATATCAAAGTCTCTCACACTGCCCTAACTCCTCCACACATACCATACTAACATTGGCCTCTATATGGAACCTTCATACAGTCTTAACCCTTATTCTCTTTTGGTTTTCATACCCCATCCTATCTATCATCTCAGTCTAACTCATGCATCTTTCTAACTTACCCCTTTAAGGAAGCCTCATACTATGCTGCCATATGCCATATCACCTCCACTCACCATGTTAATTCCCTTCATAGTCCATCACCCAACACTGTAACTGCATCCCTTACATTGAAGCCTCACATGACCTCTCCATACTGTTCTCCAGACTCTTCTCCAGGTCGCTGTCAGAGAACACCCTCTCCTCTCCATTCTCAGCGGGGCAGGGTGACTCTGAGTTCAGGAACCCAGTGGGATGTTGGACAGCATCGCAAATCTCCTTCTCCTGCTGCACTTTGCTCGATTCCTTGCCTTCCTCCACGCCGCCCTCCTCCATGATGCTCAGGCGGGTCTTCATGTGACGGGTGAGGGGCGGGATGCAGTTGCGCGGCAACAGGAATGTGCTTAGGTTGAACAGGTCCAGGAACACCTTGTACCGATCACTGCAGAGGGGAAGTGGGGTCTGACAAAGTTAGCTGAACAGTTATCACATAGCTACTGTATCACTGAGCATCCATCACTGTCTGTCTTTATATCCATCTATGTATACTGTATATTTATCTGTTTATCTCTGTCAGTCAGTCAGTTTATCTACCTGTCTGGCCACTTGCCTAGCTGTCTGTTACTAGTTTATCCAAGCAAGATTATTCTGTCTCTGCACTGAGAAAAATATGGCACATCTGTATCTTTCACTCTGTTTACAGATCTGGTACAGTAATATTATCCTCACTCACCACCATCCTCTCCAGCAGTGTCCCCTCCTGTGAAGCATGCGACAGAGGGTCGCTGAAAGAACACTCTCCCAGTTACTTTATCTTTGACTCTTTGTTGGATGGGCATTCACTACCTTCCTATACTCTTTTCTCATTAACTTGGTCTAAATTGCCATCTTTCTTTCTTCTATGCTTAGTTGTAACAAGAGATTAAGACTAGAATATGATGCAGCTCATGAAAAAATGCTTTGGACAGGATAAAGATGTAGCTGTTGTCTTCTGCCACAGAGCTACAAAAGGACAAAAATCAGGACCAAGTGAAGGTAAAAATGGTATGTCAGATGTACCTGAGTGTGGAGCGCAGGTACTGGTAGCCTGAGGACCCTCCTGTGCCAATCAGCTGTGAGCCAATCATACGCTGTACTAACATCACGTGGTTGTCTGTCAGGAAGGGAGACAATTAGGATGGCAATAATTCAGTAAATACTCTTTAAAATAATGGTAACAGGCAGTCCCACATTATCCCCATCAAGATGTAGCAGAGTCTTGAGGCTAGGCAATAATACTTCAGCACACATAAGGGTAGATGACTAGCCGACTTCCAGTTGTGGGATCACATGGTTAAAAAAAAAACACTCCACTCTCATGGGAACCAAACCATTAGACATTTGGTAGACCCATTGCTCTGTTGGGTGTTCAAACCACTTAACCACCAGGTGCCGCAGAGGGGGTTAAATACTGACTAAGCTTAATGATATACTTACACCTCCACTTTGTCATGAGAGAGTCAACATCCATAAGCAGTGTGAGCAGCTGGTGTGGTTGGTTGAATCTTGGCTCTTCACGATAGAATGATATCATGAGCGCCCCCTGCAGTGCTTGGTGGCTCAGTCGACGTTCTCCACGCGCCATGAGAGCATTGTGGATCCGCACATCAAAGATGCTATCAAAGAGCTCACGCTGACGCTTATTCTGGCTCAGCAGGACTGTTCGTAGGCTCTCGTTTTCCTCGGCCTGGGGGGAAATAGAGCTCTGAGTTGGCCTGGGGTCATTGTCATTGTCAGTGTCATTGTTATCATCATTACCACCATAATTTTATTAACTTCTTGTTTTTGCTAGATGTCATCAACATTATTTCTGTCATCATCATTATTGGTATCATCATCATCATCCCAACCCTAATTCTCACCTAAGATATGGGGTGAAGCAGGGTCTAGAAGAAAAAAAAAAAAGAAAAAAAAACTCAACAGTACTGTATATTTAGAGTAATGATCCACAGACTCATTCACACATCATCCAAGCTTTCGGAATTATTGCTCCACCTCACAAGGAAAATCATCCTCATGCACAACTACAGAATACTGCACAGTATGAAGAAAATTAATCCAGCCTCACATTACTGTACAGAAAGCCCTTATTATGAATAGCTTTTTTTTTTTTTCATGTTCTTATTTGCTACTAAGTTTACAATAATTTATGGGAAATTTGTACCTGTATCTCATTCTCTCAGATTTTTTCTGGCTCTCTGGACCCTACTTCACCCCAT
>JAGKTI010000325.1:0-38373 GCA_018397915.1 Birgus latro
GTTTCGGTCATTCTCACAATGTTTCAAGCTTTTTGTTCTTAAAAACCTAAGGTGCCAGCTCTCTTTACGTGTCAGTCGACTTCTTGATATCCTTCATAAATTTGACATTTTCACCCTCACATGTGTCTTCTTAGTTGTGAATATAATATAATGTCTTTTAAACTCCACTTTGAGAACAATTGAGGAAGTTCCATATTCAGCGTTTTCGCCGAGGAATACGCTTAATTGGCCATCATTAGATTAAAAGAGAATGGACCTCCCCTCAAAACGGATACTATCAGCCTGATTTATTTCACAATTTGCACTACGTCTTTTCCTTGAAATCAGGGCTAAGGGGAAAAAAAATATTAATCCACAATTCCGTCTCAAGAGGAATCACAGTATTGAAAGGTTTTACCTAAGGAAATGAGGTTTTTGGTGTAACAGAAACCTTGATATTGTGCAAAAGTTCTTTTTTTTTTTTAATCGTAACGAAGCTTGACGTAATTTTAAACTGCTTGCTTCAGTAATAAGAAATCGAAGTTTTTAAATTGTCTCGGTGATCATCACAATATTTCAAGCTTTTTGTTCTTAAAAACCTAAGGTGCCAGCTCTCTTTACGTGTCAGTCGATTTCTTGTTATTCTTCATTAATGTGACATTTTCACCCTCACAAGTGTCTTCTTAGTTCTGAATATAATATAAAGTGTTTTACAATCAACTTTGAGAACACTTCAGGAAGTTGAATATTCAGCGTTTTCGCCGAGAAATACGCTTATTCAGCCATCATTAGATTAAAAAAGAATGGACCTACCTCCAAAACGGATGCTATCAGCCGGAATTATTTCACAATTTGCACTACTTCTTGACCTTGAAGTCATGGGTAAGGGGAAAAAATCGACAAATCAGAAGTTCATAATCCAGAATTTCGTCTCAAAAGAAATCACAGTATTGAAATATTATACCTAAGGAAATGTGGTTTCGGGGTATCAGAAATATTGATATTGTTAAAAGTTTTTTTTTTTTTTCCCCAACGAGGCTCGACGTAATTTTAAACTTGTGCTGGAGAAAATAAAATCGAAGTTATTAAATTGTTTCGGTGATCCTCATAATGTTTCAAGCTTTTTGTTCTTAAAAATGTAAGGCGCCAGCTCTCTTTACGTATCAGCCGTTTTCTTGTTATCCTTCATAAATGTGACATTTTCACCATCACAAGTGTCTTCTTAGTTCTGAATATAATATAATGTGTTTTAAAATCAACTTTGCGAACACTTGAGGAAGTTGCATATTCAGCGTTTTCGCAAAGAAATACGCTAATTCAGCCTTCATTAGGTTAAAAGAGAATGGTCCTACCTCCAAAAGGGATGAAATCAGCTGGAACTATTTCACAATTTGCACTACTTCTTGTCCTTGAAGTCACGGGTAAGGGGGAAAAGAAAAGCCGACAAATCAAAAGTTCATAATCCAGAATTTCGTTTCAAGAGAAATCACAGTATTGAAAGATTATACCTAAGGAAATGTGGTTTCGGGGTATCAGAAAACTTGATATTGTTAAAAGTTTTTTTTTTTTTACCGCAACGAGGCTCGACGTAATTTTAAACTTGTGCTGCAGAAAAAAAAAATCGAAGTTCTTAAATTGTTTCGGTGATCCTCATAATGTTTCAAGCTTTTCGTTCTTAAAAATTTAAGGTGCCAGCTCTCTTTACGTATCAGCCGTTTTCTTATTATCCTTCATACTGTAAATGTGACATTTTCACCCTCACAAGTGTCTTCTTAGTTCTGAATATAATATAATGTGTTTTAAAATCAACTTTGGGAACACTTGAGGAAGTTGCATATTCAGCGTTTTCAAAGAGAAATACGCTTATTCAGCCTTCATTAGTTTAAAAAAGAATGGTCCTACCTCCAAAAAGGATGCAAACAGCTGGAACTATTTCACAATTTGCACTTTTTCTTGTCCTTGAAATCACGGCTAAGGGAAAAAAAAAAATATTAATCCAGAAATCCGTCTGAATAGGAATCGCTGTGTTGAAAAATTTTTACCTTAGGAAATGTGGGTTTTGGTGTAACAGAAACCTTGATATTGTGCAAAAGTTTTTTTTTTTTCTTACCGCTACGACGCTCGACGTAATGTTAAACTGGGGCAAAAGAGAGAAAAAATCGGTTCTTAAAATGTTCCGGTGATCCTCACGATGTTTCAAACTTTTTGTTCCTAGAAACCTAACGTAACAGGTCTCTTTACGTGTCAGTCGACTTCTTGTTATTCTTCATAAATGTGACATTTTCACCCTCACAAGTGGCTTCTTAGTTTTGAATATATTATAATGTGTTTAAGAATCAACTTTGAGAACACTTGAGGAAGTTGCATATTCAGCGTTTTCGCCGAGAAATACGCTTAATCCGCCATCAATAGGTTAAAAGATAATGGAAATACCTCCAAAACGGATGCAATCAGCTGAAACTATTTCACAATTTGCACTACTTCTTGTCCTTGAAATCACGGCTAAGGGAAAAAAGAAATATTAATCCAGAATTTAGTCTTAAGAAGAATCGCAGTATTGAAAGATTTTTAAATAAGGAAATGTGGTTTTTGGTGTAACAAAAAACTTGATTTTGTGCAATTTTTTTTTCTTTTACCGCCACAAGGCTTGGCGTAATTTTAAACGACTTGCTTGAGAGGAAAAAAAAATCAAAGTTTTTTAATTGTCTCGGCGATCCTCACAATATTTCAAGCTTTTTGTTCATAAAAACCTAAGGTGCCAGCTCTCTTTACGTGTCAGACGACGTCTTGTTATCCTTCATAAATGTGACATTTTCACCCTCACAAGTGTCTTCTTAGTTCTGTATATAATATAATGTGTTTTGCAATCAACTTTGAGAACACTTCAGGAAGTTGCATATTTAGCGTTTTAGCCGAGAAATACGCTTATTCAACCATCATTAGATTAAAAGAGATAGGACCTACCTCCAAAACGGATGCTATCAGCCGGAGCTATTTCACAATATGCACTACTTCTTGACCTTAAAGTCACGACTTATGGAATAAAAAAAAAAATGGACAAAGAAGTTAATAATCCATATTCTCGTCTCAAGAGGAATCACAGTATTGAAAGATTTTACGTAAGGAAATGTGGTTTCTGGTGTAACTGAAATCTTGATATTGTGAAAAGTATTTTTTTTTTTTTTTACCGCAACGGGGCTCGACATAATTTTAAACTTCTGCTGGAGAAAAAACAATCGAAGTTAAATTGTTACGGTCATCCTCACAATGTTTCAACCTTTTTGTTCTTAAAAACCCAAGATGCCAGCTCTCTTTACGTGTCAGTCATCTTCTTGTTATCCTTCATAAATGTGACATTTTCACCCTCACATGTGTCTTCATAGTTATGACTATAATATAAAATGCTTTACAATCATCTTTGAGAACACTTGAGTAAGTTGCATATTCAGCGTTTTCGCCGAGAAATACGCTTATTCAGCCATCATTAGATTAAAAGAGAATGGACCTACCTCCTAAACGGATGCTATCAGCCAGAACTAGTTCACAATTTGCACTACTTCTCGACCTTGAAGTCACGACTAAGGGAATTAAAAAAAAATCGACAAAGAAGTTAATAATCCAGAATTTCGTCACAAGAGAAATCACAATATTGAAAGATTTTTACCTAAGGAAATGTGGATTTTGGTGTAACAGAAATCTTGATATTGTGAAAAGTATTTTTTTTTTTACCGCCACGAAGCTCGACGTAATTTAAAACGTGCTGGAGAAATAAAAAAAAAATCGAAGTTCTTAAAATGTTTCGCTCATTCTCACAATGTTTCAAGCTTTTTGTTCTTAAAAACCTAAGGTGCCAGCTCTCTTTACGAGTCAGTCGACTTCTTCTTATCCTTCAAATAGGACATTTTCACCCTCTCAAGTGTCTTCTTAGTTCTGATTATAATATAATGTGTTTTAAACTCAACACTGAGAACAATTGAGGAAGCTGCATATTCAGCGTTTTCGCCGAGGGATAACCTTATTCAGCCATCATTAGATTTAAAGAGAATGGACCTACCCTCAAAACGGATGCTATCAGCCGGAATTATATCACAATTTGCACTACTTCTTGACCATGAAGTCACGGGTAAGGGGAAAAATCGACAAATCAGTTCATAATCCAGAAATTCGTGTCAATAGAAATCACAGTATTGAAAGATTATTTCTAAGTAAATGTGGTTTCGGGGTATCAGAAATCTTGATATTGTTAAAAGTTTTTTTTTTTTTTACCGCAACGAGGCTCGACGTAATTTTAAACTTGTGCTGGAGAAAAAAAAATCGAAGTTCTTAAATTGTTTCGGTGATCATCAAAATCTTTCAAGCTTTTTGTTCTTAAAAATGTAAGGTGCCAGCTCTCTTTACGTATCGGCCGTTTTCTTGTTAGCCTTCATAAATATGACATTTTCACCCTCACAAGTGTCTTCTTAGTTCTAAATTCAATGTAATGTATTTTAAAATCAACTTTGAGAACACTTGAGGAATTTGCATATTCAGCGTTTTCGCCGAGAAATACGCTTATTCAGCCTTCATTAGGTTAAAAGAGAATGGTCCTACCTCCAAAACGGATGAAATCAGCTGGAACTATTTCACAATTTGCACTACTTCTTGTCCTTGAAATCACGGCTAAGGGGAAAAAAATATTAATCCAGAAATCCGTCTGAAGAGGAATCGCAGTATTGAAAGATTTTTACGTAAGGAAATGTGGTTTTTGGTGTAACAGAAACCTTGATATTGTGGAAAAGTTTTTTTTTTTTTTACAACCATGAGGCTTGACGTAATTTTAAACTGTGGCCGAAGAAAAAAAAATCGAAGTTCTTAAAATGTGTCGGTGATCCTCACGATGTTTCAAGCTTATTGTTCCTAAAAACCTAAGGTAACAGGTCTCTTTACGTTTCAGTGGACTTCTTGTTATTCTTCATAAATGCGACATTTTCACCCTCACAAGTGTCTTCTTAGTTCTGCATATAATATATTGTGTTTTGCAATCAACTTTGAGAACACTTCAGGAAGTTGCATATTTAGCGTTTCAGCCGAGAAATACGCGTATTAAACAATCATTAGATTAAAAGAGAATGGACCTACTTCCAAAACGGATGCTATCAGCCGGAGCTATTTCACAATTTGCACTACTTCTTGACCTTAAACTCACGACTAAGGAAATAAAAAAAATCGACCAAGAAGGTAATAATCCACATTTTCGTCTCAAGAGGAATCACAGTATTGAAAGATTTTACCTAAGGAAATGTGGTTTCTGGTGTAACAGAAATATTGATATTGTGAAAAGCATTTTTTTTTTTTTTACCGTAACCGGGCTCGACATAATTTTAAACTTGTGCTGGGGAAAAAAAAAAAAAAAAGTTAAATTGTTTCGGTCATCCTCACAATGTTTCAAGCATTTTGTTCTTATAAACCTCAGGTAAAAGCTCTCTCGACGTGTCAGTCGACTTCTTGTTATAATTCATAAATGTGACATTTTCACCCTCACATGTGTCTTCATAGTTAGGAGTATAATATAAAGTGTTTTACAATCATCTTTGAGAACACTTGAGGAAGTTGCATATTCAGCGTTTTCGCCGAGAAATACGCTTATTCAGCCATCATTAGATTAAAAGAGAATGTACCTACCTCATAAACAGATGCTGTCAGCCGGACCTATTTCACAATTTGCACTACTTCTTCACCTTGAAGTCACGACTAAGGGAATAGAAAAAATCGACAAATAAGTTAATAATCCAGAATTTCGTCTCAAGAGAAATCACAATATTAAAAGATTTTACCTAAGGAAATGTGGGGTTTGGTGTAACAGAAATCTTGATATTGTGAAAAGTATTTTTTTTTTCCGCCACGAAGCTCGACGTAATTTAAAACGTGCTGAATGAAAAAAAATCATTCTTAAAATGTTTCGGTCATTCTCACAATATTTCAAACTTATTGTTCCTAAAAACCTAAGGTGCCAGCTCTCTTTACGTGTCAGTCGATTTCTTGTTATCCATCATAAATGTGACATTTTCACCCTCACTAGTGTCTTCTTAGTTCTGAATATAATATAAAGTGTTTTACAATCAACTTTGAGAACAATTGAGGAAGTTGAATATTCAGCGTTTTCGCCGAGAAATACACTTATTCAGCCATCATTAGATTTAAAGTGAATGGACCTACCTCCAAAACGGATGCTATCAGCCGCAATTATTTCACAACTTGCACTACTTCTTGACCTTGAAGTCACGCGAAAGGGGGGAAAAAAGCCGACAAATCAGAAGTTCATAATCCAGAATTTCGTCTCAAGAGAAATCACAGTATTGAAAGATTATACCTAAGAAAATGTGGTTTGGGGGTATGAGAAATCTTGATTTCGTTCAAAGTATTTTTTTTCCGCAACGAGGCTCGACGTAATTTTAAACTTGTGCTGGAGAAAAAAAAAATCGACGTTCTTAAATTATTTCGGTGATCCTCATAATGTTTCAAGCTTTTTGTTCTTAAAAATTTAAGGTGCCAGCTCTCTTTACGTATCAGCCGTTTTCTTGTTATCCTTCATAAATGTTACATTTTCACCCTCAGAAGTGTCTTCTTAGTTCTGAATATAATATAATGTATTTTAAAATCAACTTTGGGAACACTTGAGGAAGTTGCATATTCAGCGTTTTCGCCGAGAAATACTCTTATTCAGCCTTCATTAGTTTAAAAGAGAATGGTCCTACCTTCAAAACGGATGAAATCAGCTGGAACTATTTCACAATTTGCACTATTTCTTGTCCTTGAAATCACGGCTAAGGGAAAAAAAAATATTAATCCAGAATTCCGTCTAAAGAGGAATCGCAGTATTGAAAGATTTTTACCTTAGGAAATGTGGTTTTTGGTGTAACAGAAACCATGATATTGTGCAAAAGTTTTTTATTTTTTACCGCTACGACGCTCGACGTAATGTTATACTGGGACTAAAGAGAAAAAAAATCGAAGTTCTTAAAATGTTTCGGTGATCCTCACGATGTTTCAAACTATTTGTTCTTAGAAACCTAAGGTAACAGGTCTCTTTACGTGTCAGTCGACTTCTTGTTATTCTTCATAAATGTGACATTTTCACCCTCACAAGTGACTTCTTAGTTTTGAATATAATATAATGTGTTTAAGAATCAACTTTGAGAACACTTGAGGAAGTTCCATATTCAGCGTTTTCGCCGAGAAATACGATTATTCCGCCATCATTAGGTTAAAAGAGAATGGAAATGCCTCCAATAGGGATGCAATCAGCTGAAACTATTTCACAATTTGCACTACTTCTTGTCCTTGAAATCACGGCTAAGGGAAAAAAGAAATATCAATCCAGAATTTCGTCTTAAGAAGGATCGCAGTATTGAAAGATTTTTACCTAAGGAAATGTGGTTTTTCGTGTAACAAAAACCTTGATATTGTGCAAAAGTTTTTTTTTCTTTTACCGCCACGAGGCTCGACGTAATTTTAAACGACTTGCTTTAGAGAGAAAAAAATCGAAGTTTTTTAATTGTCTCGGTGATCCTCACAATATTTCAAGCTTTTTGTTCATAAAAACCTAATATGCCAGCTCTCTTTACGTGTCAGACGACTTCTTGTTATCCTACATAAATGTGACATTTTCACCCTCACAAGTGTCTTCTTAGTTCTGCATATAATATAATGTGTTTTGCAATCAACTTTGTGAACACTTCAGGAAGTTGCATATTTAGCGTTTTAGCCGAGAAATACGCTTATTCAACCATCATTAGATTAAAAGAGATAGGACCTACCTCCAAAACGGATGCTATCAGCCGGAGCTATTTCACAATTTGCACTACTTCTTGACCTTAAAGTCACGACTAAGGGAATAGAAAAAATGGACAAAGAAGTTAATAATCCACATTTTCGTCTCAAGAGGAATCACAGTATTGAAAGATTTTACCTAAGGAAATGTGGTTTCTGGTGTAACAGATATTTTGATATTGTGAAAAGTATTTTTTTTTTTTTTTACCGCAACGGGGCTCGACATAATTTTAAACATGTGCTGGACAAAAAAAAAAGAAAAATCGAAGTTAAATTGTTACGGTCATCCTCACAAAGTTTCAAGCTTTTTGTTTTTAAAAACCTAACGTGCCAGCTCTTCACACCCTCACAAGTGTCTTCTTAGTTCTGAATATAATATAAAGTGTTTTACAATCAACTTTGAGAACACTTGAGGAAGTTGAATATTCAGCGTTTTCGCCGAGAAATACGCTTATTCAGCCATCATTAGATTGAAAGAGAATGGACCTACCTCCAAAACGGATGCTATCAGCCGGAATTATTTCACAATTTGCACTACTTCTTGACCTTGAAGTCACGGGTATGGGGAAAAAATCGACAAATCAGAAGTTCATAATCCAGAATTTCGTCTCAAAAGAAATCACAGTATTGAAATATTATACCTAAGGAAATGTGGTTTCGGGGTATCAGAAATCTTGATATTGTTAAAAGTTTTTTTTATTTTTTTNTTTCTTGTTATCCTTCATAAATGTGACATTTTCACCCTCACAAGTGTCTTCTTAGTTCTGAATATAATATAAAGTGTTTTACAATCAACTTTGAGAACACTTGAGGAAGTTGAATATTCAGCGTTTTCGCCGAGAAATACGCTTATTCAGCCATCATTAGATTGAAAGAGAATGGACCTACCTCCAAAACGGATGCTATCAGCCGGAATTATTTCACAATTTGCACTACTTCTTGACCTTGAAGTCACGGGTATGGGGAAAAAATCGACAAATCAGAAGTTCATAATCCAGAATTTCGTCTCAAAAGAAATCACAGTATTGAAATATTATACCTAAGGAAATGTGGTTTCGGGGTATCAGAAATCTTGATATTGTTAAAAGTTTTTGTTTTTTTTACCGCAATGAGGCTCGACGTAATTTTAAACTTGTGCTGGACAAAAAAAAATCGAAGTTATTAAATTGTTTCGGTGATCCTCATAATGTTTCAAGCATTTTGTTCTTAAAAATGTAAGGTGCCAGCTCTCTTTACGTATCAGCCGTTTTCTTATTATCCTACATAAATGTGACATTATCACCATCACAAGTGTCTTCTTAGTTCTGAATATAATATAATGTGTTTTAAAATCAACTTTGGGAACACCTGAGGAAGTTGCATATTCAACGTTTTCGCCTAGAAATACGCTAAATCAGCCTTCATTAGGTTAAAAGAGAATGGTCCTACCTCCAAAACGGATGCAATCAGCTGGAACTATTTCACAATTTGCACTACTTCTTGTCCTTAAAATCACGGCTAAGGGAAAAAAAATATTAATCCAGAATTCCGCCAGAAGAGGAATCGCAGCATTGAAAGATTTTTACCTAAGAAAATGTGGTTTTTGGTGTAACAGAAACCTTGAAATTGTGCAAAAGTTTTTTTTTTTTGTTTACCGCCACGAGGCTCGACTTAATTTTAAACTGAGGCTGAAGAACAAAAAAAGCGAAATTCTTAAAATGTTTCGGTGATCCTCACGGTTTCAATGTTTTTGTTCTTGAAAACCTAAGGTAACAGGTCTCTTTACGTGTCAGTCGACTGCTTGTTATCCTTCATAAATGTGGCATTTTCACCCTCACAAGTGTCTTCTTAGTTCTGAATATAATATAAAGTGTTTTACAATCAACTTTGAGAACACTTGAGTAAGTTGCATATTCAGCGTTTTCGCCGAGAAATACGCTTATTCAGCCATCATTAGATTAAAAGAGAATGGACATACCTCCTAAACGGATGCTATCAGCCGGAACTATTTCACAATTTGCACTACTTCTTCACCTTGAAGTCACAACTAAAGGAATAAAAAAGATCGACAAAGAAGTTAATAATCCAGAATCTCGTCACAAGAGAAATCACAATATTGAAAGATTTTACCTAAGGAAATGTGGGTTTTGGTGTAACAGAAATCTTGATATTGTGAAAAGTTTTTTTTTTTTTTTTACCGCCACGAAGCTCGACGTAATTTAAAACGTGCTGGAGAAAAAAAAAAATCGAAGTTCTTAAAATGTTTCGGTCATTCTCACAATGTTTCAAGCTTTTTGTTCTTAAAAACCTAAGGTGCCAGCTCTCTTTACGTATCAGTCAACTTCTTATTATCCTTCATAAATGTGACATTTTCACCCTCACAAGTGTCTTCTTAGTTCTGAATATAATATAATGTGTTTTAAACTCAACATTGAGAACAATTGAGGAAGTTGCATATTCAGCGTTTTCGCCGAGGAATACCCTTATTCAGCCATCATTAGATTAAAAGTGAATGGACCTACCCTCAAAACGGATGCTATCAGCCGGAATTATTTCACGATTTGCACTACTTCTTGACAATGAAGTCTCGGGTAAAGGGGAAAAAATCGACAAATCAGAAGTTCATAATCCAGAATTTCGTCTCAAGAGAAATCACAGTAGTGAAAGATTATGCCTATGGAAATGTGATTTCGGGGTTTTAGAAACCTTGATATTGTTAAAAGTTTTTTTTTTGTTACCGCAACGAGCCTCGACGTAACTTTAAACTTGTGCTGCAGAAAAAAAAAAAATAGATCTCTTTAAAATGTTTCGGTGATCGTCACGATGTTTCAAGCTTTTTGTTCCTGAAAACCTAAGGTAACAGGTCTCTTTACGTGTCAGTCGACTTCTTGTTATTCTTCATGTACAGTATGTGACATTTTTACCCTCACAAGCGTCTTCTTAGTTTTGAATATAATATAATGTGTTCAAAAATCAACTTTGAGAACACTTGAGGAAGTTGCATATTCAGCGTTTTCGCCGAGAAATACGCTTATTCAGCCATCATTAGGTTAAAATAGATTGGAAATACCTCCAAAACGGATGCAATCAGCTGAAACTATTTCACAATTTGCACTACTTCTTGTCCTTGAAATTGCACCTAAGTGAAAAAAGAAATATTAATCCAGAATTTCGTCTTAAGAAGAATCGCAGTATTGAAAGACTTTTACCTAAGCAAATGTGGTTTTTGGTGTAACAAAAACCTTGATATTGGGCAAAAGTTTTTTTTTTCTTTTACCGCCACGAGGCTCGACGTAATTTTAAACAACTTGCTTGAGAGAAACAAAATCGAAGTTTTTTAATTGTCTCGGTGATCCTCACAATATTTCAAGAATTTTGTTCATAAAAACCTATTGCGCCGGCTCTCTTTACGTGGCAGACGACTTCTTATCCTTCACAAATGTGACATATTCACCCTCACAAGTGTCTTCTTAGTTCTGTATATAATATAATGTGTTTTGCAATCAACTTTGAGAACACTTGAGTAAGTTGCATATTTAGCGTTTTTGCCGAGAAATACGCTTATTCAACCATCATTAGAATAAAAGAGAATGGACCTACCTCCTAAACGGATGCTATCAACTGGAGCTATTTCACAATTTGCACTACTTCATGACCTTAAAGTCACGACTAAGGGAATAAAAAAAAAATGGAATAAAAAGTTAATAATGCACATTTTCGTCTCAAGAGGAATCACAGTATTGAAAGATTTTTCGTAAGGAAATGTGGTTTCTCGTGTAAAAGAAATCTTGATATTGTGAAAAGTATTTTTTTTTTTTTTCCGCAACGGGGCTCGACATAATTTTAAACTTGTGCTGGAGAAAAAAAAAAATCGAAGTAAAATTGTTACAGTCATCCTCACAATGTTTCAACCATTTTGTTCTTAAAAACCTAATGTGCCAGCTCTCTTTACGTGTCAGTTGACTTCTTGTTATCCTTCATAAATGTGACATTTTCACCCTCACATGTGTCTTCATAGTTATGAGTATAATATAAAGTGTTTTACAATCATCTCTGAGAACACTTGAGTAAGTTGCATATTCAGTGTTTTCGCCGAGAAATACGCTTATTCAGCCATCATTAGATTAAAAGAGAATGGACCTACCTCCTAAACGGATGCAATCAGCCGGAACAATTTCACAATTTACACTACTTCTTGACCTTGAAGTCACGACTAATGGAATAAAAAAAAATCGACAAAGAAGTTAATAATCCAGAATTTCGTCTCAGCAGAAATCACAATATTGAAAGATTTTACCTAAGGAAATGTAGGTTTTGGTGTAACAGAAATCTTGATATTGTGAAAAGTTTTTTTTTTTACCGCCACGAAGCTCGACATAATTTAAAACGTGCTGGAGAAAAAAAAAAATTGTTCTTAAAATGATTCGGCCATTCTCACAATGTGTCAAGCTTTTTGTTCTTAAAAACCTAAGGTGCCAGCTCTCTCTACGTGTCAGTCGACTTCTTATTGTCCTTCATAAATGTGACATTTTCACCCTCACAAGTGGCTTACTAGTTCTGAATACCATATAATGTGTTTTAAAATCAACTTTGAGAACAATTGAGGAAGTTCCATATTCAGCGTTTTCGCCGAGGAATACGCTTATTCGGCCATCATTAGATTAAAAGAGAATGGACCTCCCCTCAAAACGGATGCTATCAGCCTGATTTATTTCACAATTTGCACTACGTCTTTTCCTTGAAATCAGGGCTAATGGAAAAAAAATATTAATTCACAATTCCGTCTCAAGAGGAATCACAGTATTGAAAGGTTTTACCTAAGGAAAGGAGGTTTTTGGTGTAACAGAAACCTTGATATTGTGCAAAAGTACTTTTTTTTTTTTTTACCGTAACGAAGCTTGACGTACTTTTAAGCTGCTTGCTTGAGGGGAAAAAAAAATCGAAGTTTTTAAATTGTCTCGGTGATCCTCACAATATTTCAAGCTTTTTGTTCTTAAAAACCTAAGGTGCCAGCTCTCTTTACGTGTCAGTCAATTTCTTGTTATCCTTCATAAATGTAACGTTTTCACACTCACAAGTGTCTTCTTAGTTCTGAATATAATATAAAGTGTTTTATAATCAACTTTGAGAAAACTTGAGAAAGTTGAATAATCAGCATTTTCGCCGACAAATACGCTTATTCAGCCATCATTAGATTAAAAGAGAATGGACCTACCTCCAAAACGGATGCTATCAGCCGGAATTATTTCACAATTTGCACTACTTCTTGACCTTGAAATCACGGGTAAGGGGAAAAAACTCAACAAATTCGAAGTTCATAATCCAGAATTTCGTCTCAAAAGAAATCACAGTATTGAAATATTATACCTAAGGAAATGTGGTCTCGGGGTATCAGAAATCTTGATATTGTTAAAAAAAAAAAAAAAAAAATTACCTCAACGAGGCTCGACGTAATTTTAAACTTGTGCTGGAGAGAAAACAAATCGAAGTTCTTAAATTATTTTGGTGATACTCATAATGTTTCAAGCTTTTTGTTCTTAAAAATGTAAGGTGCCAGCTCTCTTTACGTATCATCCATTTTCTTGTTATGTTTCATAAATGTGACATTATCACCCTCACAAGTGTTGTCTTAGTTCTGAATATAATATAATGTGTTTTAAAATCAACTTTCAGAACACTTGAGTAAGTTGCATATTCAGCGTTTTCGCCGAGAAATACGCTTATTCAGCCTTCATTAGGTTAAAAGATAATGGAAATACCTCCAAAACGGATGCAATCAGCTGGAACTATTTCACAATTTGCACTGCTTCTTGTCCTTGAAATCACGGCAAAAGGGGAAAAAAAAATATTAATCCAGAATTCCGTCTGAAGAGGAATCGCAATATTGAAAGATTTTTGCCTAAGGAAATGTGGTTTTTGGTGTACCAGAAACCTTGATATTGTGCAAAAGTTTTTTTTTTTTTACCGCCACGATGCTCGACGTAATTTTAAACTGGGGCTGAAGAAAAAAAAAATCGAAGTTCTTAAAATGTTTCGGTGATCCTCACGGTTTCAATCTTTTAGTTCTTGAAAACCTAAGGTAACAGGTCTCTTTACGTTTCAGTCGACTTCTTGTTATTCTTCATATATGTGACATTTTCACTCTCACAAGTGGCTTCTTAGTTTTGAATATAATATAATGTGTTTAAGAATCAACTTTGAGAACACTTGACGAAGTTGCATATTCAACGTTTTCGCCGAGAAATACGCTTATTAAGTCATCATTAGGTTAAAAGATAATGGAAATACCTCCAAAACGGATGCAATCAGCTGAAACTATTTAACAAATTGCACTACTTCTTGTCCTTGAAATCACGGCTAAGGGAAAAAAGAAATATTAATCCAGAATTTCGTCTTAAGAAGAAACGCATTATTGAAAGATTTTTACCTAAGGAAATGTGGTTTTTGGTGTAACAAAAACCTGGATATTGGGCAAAAGTTCTTTTTTTCTTTTACCTCCACGAGGCTCGACGTAATTTTAAGCGACTTGCTTGAGAGAAAAAAAAAATCGAAGTTTTTAAATTGTCTCGGTGATCCTCACAATATTCCAAGCTTTTTGTTCATAAAAACCAAAGGTGCCAGCTCCTTTTACGTGTTTGACGACTTCTTGTTATCCTTCATAAATGTGACATTTTCACCCTCACAAGTGTCTTCTTAGTTGTGAATATAATATAATGTGATTTAAACTAAACTTTGAGAAAACTTGAGGAAGTTGAATATTCAGCATTATCGCCGACAAATACGCTAATTCAACCATCATTTGATTTAAAGAGAATGGACTCTACCTCCTAAACGGATGCTATCAGCAGGAACTATTTCACAATTTGCACAACTTCTTGACCTTGAAGTCACAACTAAGAGAATTAAAAAATCGACAAAGAAGTTAATAATCGAGAATTTCGTCTCAAAACAAATTACAATATTGAAAGATTTTACCTAAGGAAATTGGGTTTTGGTGTAACAGAAATCATGATATTGTGAAAAGTTATTTTCTTTTTTTCTTTTTTTTACCGCCACGAAGCTCGACGTAATTTAAAACGTGCTGGAGAATGGACCTACTTCCAAAACGGATGCTATCAGCCGGAATTATTTCACAATTTGCACTACTTCTTGACCTTGAAGTCACGGGTAAGGGGGAAAAAAATCGACAAATCAGAAGTTCATAATCCAGAATCTCATCCTAAATGAACTCACAGTATTGAAAGATTATACCTAAGGAAATGTGGTTTGGGGGTATCAGAAATCTTGATATTGTTAAAAGTTTTTTTTTTTTTACCGCAACGAGGCGCGACATGATTTTAAACTTGTGCTGGAGAAAAAAAATCGAAGTTCTTAAATTGTTTCGGTGATCCTCATAATGTTTCAAGCTTTTTGTTCTTAAAAATTTAAGGTGCCAGCTCACTTTAGGTATCAGCCGATTTGTTATAATCATAAATGTGACATTTTCACCCTCACAAGTGTCTTCTTAGTTCTGAATATAATATAAAGTGTTTTACAATAAACTTTGAGAACACTTGAGGAAGTTGCATATTCAGCATTTTCGTCGAGAAATACGCTTATTCAGCCATCATTAGGTTAAAAGAGAATGGTCCTGCCTCCAAAACGGATGCAATCAGCTGAAACTATTTCACAATTTGCACTACTTCTTGTCCTTGAAATCACGGCAAAGGGAAAAAAAAATATTGATCCAGAATTCCGTCTGAAGAGGAATTGCAGTATTGAAAGATTTTTACCTAAGGAAATGTGGTTTTTGGTGTAACAGAACCCTTGATATTGTGCAAAAGTTTTTTTTTTTTACCGCCACGAGGCTCGACGTAATTTTAAAATTGGGCTGAATAAAAAAAATCGAAGTTCTTAAAATGTTTCAGTGATCCTCACTATGTTTCAATCTTTTTGTTCTTGAAAACCTAAGGTAACAGGTCTCTTTACGTGTCAGTCGACTTCTTGTTATACTTCATAAATGTGATATTTTCACCCTCACAAGTGTCTTCTTAGTTTTGAATATAATATAATGTGTTTTAAAATCATCTTTGAGAACACTTGTGGAAGATGCATATTCAATGTTTTCGCCGCGAAATACGCTTATTCAGCAATCATTAGGTTAAAAGAGAATGGAAATACCTCCAAAACGGATGCAATCAGCTGGATCTTTTTCACAATTTCAACTACTTCTTGTCCTTGAAATCACGGCTAAAGGAAAAAACAAATATTAATCCAGAATTTCGTCTCAAGAGGAATCGCAGTATTGAAATATTTTTACCTAAGGAAATGTGGTTTTCCGTGTAACAGAAACCTTGATATTGTGCAAAAGTTCATTTTTTTTTTTTACCACCACGGGGCTCAACGTAATTTTAAACGACTTGCTTGAGAGAAAAAAAGAAATCGAAGTTTTTTAATTGTCTCGGTGATCCTCACAATATTTCAAGCTTTTTGTTCATAAAAACCTAAGGTGCCAGCTCTTTTTACGTGTCAGACGACTTCTTGTTATCCTTCATCAATGTGACATTTTCGCCCTCACAAGTGTCTTCTTAGTTTTGTATATAAAATAATGTTTTGTAATCAACTTTGAGAGCACTTGAGAATGTTCCATATTCAGCGGTTTCGCCGAGAAATTTGCTTATTCAGCCATCATTACATTAAAAGAGAATGGACCTATCAAGAAAACATGCTATCAGCCAGAACTATTTCGCAATTTGCACTACTTCTTGTCACTGAAATCTAGGCTAAAGGAAAAAAAAAATATTTATCAAGAATTCCGTCTCAAGACGAATCACAGTATTGGAAGAAATGCGATTTTTGGTGTAACAGAAATGTTGATTTTGTCCAAAAGTTCGTTTTTTTTTTTTTTTTACCGCTACGAGGCTCGACGTAATTTTAAACTGCTTGCTTGAGAGATAAAAAAAAAAAATACGATGTTTTTAAATTACCTCGGTGATCCTCACAATATTTCAAGCTTTTTTTTCTTAAAAACCTAAGGTGCCAGCTCTCTTTACGTGTCAGTAGACTTCTTGTTATCCTTCATAAATGTGACATTTTCACACTCACATGTGTCTTCTTAGTTCTGAATATAATATAATTTGTTTTAAAATCAACTTTGAGAACACTTGAGGAAGTTGCATATTCAGCGTTTTCTCCAAGAAATATGCTTATTCTGCCATCATTAGGTTATAAGAGAATGGATATACCTTCATAATGGATGCTATCAGCTGGATCTGGTTCACAATTTCCATTACTTCTTGTCCTTGAAATCACGGCTAAAGGAAAAAACAAATATTAATCCAGAATTTCGTCTCAAGAGGAATCGCAGTATTGAAAGATTTTTACCTAAGGAAATGTGGTTTATGGTGTAACAGAAACCATGATATTGTGCAAAAGTTATTTTTTTTTTTTTTTTTTACCACCACGACCCTCGACGTAATTTTAAACGACTTGCTTGAGAGAGAGAGAAAAATCGAATTTTTTTAATTGACTCGGTGATCCTCACAATATTTCAAGTTTTTTGTTCATAAAAGTCTAAAGTGCCAGCTCCCTTTACGTGTCAGACGGCTTCTTGTTATCCTTCATAAATGTGACATTTTCACCCTCAAAAGTGTGTTCTTAGTTCTGTATAAAATATAATGTTTTGTAATCAACTTTGAGAACACTTCAGGAAGTTGCATATTCAGCGTTTTCGCTGAGAAATACGTTTATTCAGCCATCATTAGATTAAAAGACAATGGACCTACCTCAAAAACGGATGCTATCAGCTGGAACTATTTCGCATTTTGCACTACTTCTTTACCTTGAAGTCACGACTAAGGGAATAAAAAAAAATTGACAAAGAAGTTAATAATCCAGAATTTCGGCTCAAGGGAAATCATAGTATTGAAAGATTTTACCCAAGAAAATGTGGGTTTTGGTGTAACAGAAATCTTCATATTGTGAAAAGTATTTTTTTTTTTTACCGCCACGAGGCACCCCCTAGTTTTAAACGTGCTGGAGAAAAAAAAAATATCGAAGTTCTTAAAATGTTTCGGTCCTCCTCACAATGTTTCAAGCTTTTTGTTCTTACAAACCTAAGGTGCCAGCTCTCCTTACGTGTCAGTCGTCATCTTGATATCCTTCATAAATGTGACATTTTCACCCTCACATGTGTCTTCATAGTTCTGAATATAATATAATGTGTTTACAATAAACTTTGAAAACACTTGAGAAAGTTCCATATTCAGCGTTTTCACCGAGAAATGTGCTTATTCAGCCATCATTACATTAAAAGAGAATGGACCTACCGACAAAAAGGATGCTACCAGCCGGAACTATTTCACAATTTGCACTACTTCTTGTCATTGAAGTCACGGCTAAGGAAAAAAAAAATCAAGTATTCCGTCTCAAGACGAATCACAGTACTGGAAGATTCTACCTAAGGAAATGTGGTTTTTGGTGTAACAGAAAAGTTGATATAGTGCAAAAGATTTTTTTTTTTTTTACCGCTACGAGGCTCCACGTAGTTTTAAACTCCTTGTTTGAGAGAGAAAAAAATCGAAGTTTATAAATTGTCTCGGTGATCCTCACAATATTTCAAGCTTTTTGTGCTTAAAAACCTAAGGTGCCAGCTCTCTTTACATGTCAGTCGACTTCTTGTTATCCTTCATAAATGTGACATTTTCTCCCTCACATGTGTCTTCTTAGTTCTGAATATAATATAATGTGTTTTAAACTCAAGTTTGGGAACACATGAGGAAGTTTCATATTCAGCGTTTTCGCCGAGGAATACGCTTATTCAGCCATCATTAGATGAAAAGAGAATTTACCTACCCTCAAAACGGATGCTATCACCCTGATTTATTTCACAATTTGCACTACTTCTTGTCCTTGAAATCAGGGCTTAGGGGAAAAAAATATTAATCCACAATTCTGTCTCAAGAGGAATCACAGTATTGAAAGATTTTACCTAAGGAAATGAGGTTTTTGGTGTAAGAGAAACCTTGATCTTGTGCAAAAGTTCTTTTTTTATATATCGCCACGAAGCTCGACGTAATTTTAAACTGTTTCCTTGAGAAAAGAAAAATTCGAAGTTTTTAAATTGTATCGGTCACCCACACAATATTCCAAGCTTTTTGTTCTTAAAAACCTTAGGTGTCAGCTCTCTTTACGTGTCAGTTGATTTGTTGTTATCCTTCTTCATAAATGTGACATTTTCTCCCTCACAAGTGTCTTCTTAGTTCTAAAGTGTTTCACAATCAACTTTGAGAACACTTGAGGAAGTTGAATATTCATCGTTTTCTTCGAGCAATAGGCTTATTCAGCCATCATTATATTAAAAGAGAACTTACCTACCTCCAAAACGGATGCTATCAGCCGGAATTATTTCACAATTTGCACTACTTCTTGACCTTGAAGTCACGGGTAAGGGGAAAAAAAATCTTCAAATCAGAAGTTAATAATCCAGAATTTCGTCTCAAGAGAAATCACAGTATAGAAAGATTTTACCTAAGGAAATGTGGTTTGGGGGGTATCAGAAATCTTGATATTGTTAAAAGTTTTTTTTTTTCTTTACCGCAACCAGGCTCGACGTAATTTTAAACTTGTGCTGGACAAAAAAAAATCGTTCTTAAATTGTTACGGTGATCCTCATAATGTTTTAAGCTTTTTGTTCTTAAAAAAGTAAGGGGCCAGCTGTCCTTACGTATCAGCCGTTTCCTTGTTATCCATCATAAATGTGACATTTTCACCCTCACAAGTGTCTTCTTAATTCTGAATATAATATAATGTGTTTTAAAATCAACTTTGAGAACACTGGAGGAAGTTGCATATTCAGCGTTTTCGCCAAGAAATACGCTTATTCAGCCTTCATTAGGTTAAAAGAGAATGGTCCAACTCCAAAACGGATGCAATCAGCTTCAACTATTTCACAATTTGCACTACTTCTTGTCCTTGAAATCACGGCTAAGGGAAATGAAAATATTAATCCAGAATTTCGTCTGAAGAGGAATCGCAGTATTCAAAGATTTTTACCTTAGTAAATGTGGTTTTTGGTGTAACAGAAACCTTGTTATTGAGCAAAAGCTTTTTGTTTTTTTTTACCACGACGAGGCTCGACGTAATTTTAAACTGGGGCTGAAGAAAAAAAAATCGAGGTTCTTAAAATGTTTCGGTGATCCTCACGATGTTTCAAGGTTTTTGCTCATGAAAACCTAAGGTAACAGGTCTCTTTACGTGTCAGTCGACTTCTTGTTATCCTTCATAAAAGTGACATTTTTACCCTCAAAAACGTCTTGTTAATTCTGAATATAATATAATGTGTTTATAAATCACCTTTGAGAAAACTTGAGGAAGTTGCATATTCAGCGTTTTCGCCGAGAAATACGATTTCAGCCATCATTAGGATAAAAGTGAATGGAAATACCTCCAAAACGGATGCAATCAGCTGAAACTATTTCACAATTTGCACTACTTCCTGACCTTGAAATCACGGCTAAGGGGAAAAAGAAATATTAATCCAGAATTTCGTCTCAAGATGAATCGCAGTATTGAAAGATTTTTACCTAAGGAAATGTGGTTTTTGGTGTAACAAAAACATTGATATTGTGCAAAAGTTCTTTTTTTTCTTTCACCGCCACGAGCCTCGACGTAATTTTAAACGACTTGCTTGAGAGAAAAAAAAAAACAAGTTTTTTAATTGTCTCGGTGATCCTCACAATATTTCAAGATTTTTGTTCATAAAAACCTAAGGTGCCAGCTCTCTTTACGTGTCAGACGACTTCTTGTTATCCTTCATAACTGTGACATTTTCACCCTCACAAGTGTCTTCTTAGTTCTGTATATAATACAGTATAATGTGTTTTGCAATCAACTTTGAGAACACTTCAGGAAGTTGCATATTTAGCGTTTTAGCCGAGAAATGCGCTTATTCAACCATCATTAGATTAAAAGACAGTGGACCTACCTCCAAAACGGATCCTATCAGCCGGAGCTATTTCACAATTTGCACTACTTCTTGACCTTAAAGTCACGACTAAGGGGAAAAAAAATCGACAATGAACTTAGTAATCCACAATTTCGTCTCAAAAGAAATCAGAGTATTTGAAGATTTTACCTAAGGAAAATTGGGTTTTGGTGTAAAAGAAATCTTGATGTTGTGAAAAGCATTTTTTTTTTTTTTACCGCCACGAGGCTCGACGTAATTTAAAACGTGATGGAGAAAAAAAAAATCGAAGTTCTTATAATGTTTCGGTCATCTTCAAAATGTTTCAAGCTTTTTGTTCTTAAAAACATAAGGTGCCAGCTCTCTTTATGTGTCAGTCAACTTCTTGTTATCCTTCAAAAATGTGACATTTTCACCCTCTCAAGTGTCTTCTTAGTTCCGAATATAATACAATCAACACTGAGAACACTTGAGAAAGTTCCATATTCAGCGTTTTCGCCGAGAAATATGCTTATTCAGCCAGCATTAGATTAAAAGGGAATGTACCTACCCACAAAACGGATGCTATCAGCCGGAACTATTTCACAATTTGCACTACTTCTTGTCATTGAAATCACGGCTAAAGGAAAAAAAATATTTATCAAGAATTCCGTCTCAAGATGAATCACAGTATTCAAAGATTCTACCTATGAAAATGTGGTTTTTGGTGTAACAGAAATGTTGATATTGTGCAAAAGATCGCTTTTTTTTTTTCCGCTTCGAGGCTTCACGTAGTTTTAAACTGCATATTTGAGAGAAAAAAAAATAGAAGTTTTTAAATTGTCTCGATCATCCTCACAATACTTTAAGCTTTTTGTTCTTAAAAACCTAAGGTGACAGCTCTCTTTACGTGTCAGTCGACTTTTTCTTATCCTTCATAAATGTGACATTTTCACCCTCACATGTGTCTTCTTAGTTCTGAATATAATATAATGTGTTTTAAACTCAACTTTGAGAACAATTGAGGAAGATGCATATTCGGCGTTTTCGCCGAGGAATACGCTTATTCAGCCATCATTAGATTAAAAGAGAATGGACCTACCTTCAAAACGGATGCTATCATCCTGAATTATTTCACAATTTGCACTACTTTTTGACCTTGAAGTCACGGGAAAGGGGAAAAAAAATCGAAAAATCATAAATAATAATCCAGAATTTCGTCTCAAGAGAAATCACAGTACTGAAAGATTTTAAATAAGGAAATGTGGTTTGGGGGGTATCAGAAATCTTGATATTGTTATTTTTTTTTTACCGCGACGACGCTTGACGTAATTTTAAACTTGTGCTTGAGAAAAAAAATCGAATTTCTAAAATTGTTTCGGTGATCCTCATAATGTTTTAAGCTTTTTGTTCTTAAAAATGTAAGGTGCCAGCTCCATTTACGTATCAGCCGTTTTCTTGTTATCCTTCATAAATGTGACATTTTCACCCTCACAAGTGTCTTCTTAATTCTGAATATAACATAATTTGTTTTAAAAACAACTTTGAGAACACTTGAGGAAGTTGCATATTCAGCGTTTTCGCCGAGAAATACGCTTATTCAGCCTTCATTAGGTTAAAAGAGAATGGTCCAACCTCCAAAACGGATGCAATCATCTGGAACTATTTCACAATTTACACTACTTCTTGTCCCTGAAATCACGGCGAAGGGGAAAAAAAATATTAATCCAGAATTCTGTTTCAAAAGCAATCCTATTTTGAAAAATTTTTACCTAACGAAATGTGGTTTTTGGTGTAAAAGAAACCTTGATATTGTGCAAAAGGTTTTTTTTTTTTTTTACGGCTACCAGGCTCGACGTAATTTTAAACTGGGGCTGAAGAAAAAAAAAATCTAAGTTCTTAAAATGTTTCGGTGATCCTCATGATGTTTCAAGCTTTTTGTTCTTGAAAACCTAAGGTAACAGGTCTCTTTACGTGACAGTCGACTTCTTCTTATCCTTCATAAATGTGACATTTTCACCCTCACAAGTGTCTTCTTAGTTCAGAATATAATATAATGTGTTTAAGAATCAACTTTGAGAACACTTGAGGAAGTTGCATATTCAGCATTTTCGCCGAGAAATACGCTTATTCAGCAATCATTAGGTTAAAAGAGAATGAAAATACCTCCGAAACGGATGCAATCAGCTAAAACTATTTCACAATTTTTACTTCTTCTTTACCTTGAAATCACGGGTAAGGGAAAAAAGAAATATTAATCCAGAATTTCGTCTCAAGAGGAATCGCAGTATTGAAATATTTTTCCCTAAGGAAATGTGGTTTTAGGTGTAACAAAATCCTTGAAATTGTCCAAAAGTTCTCTTTTTTTTTTCTTTTACCGCCACCAGGCTCGAAGTAATTTTAAACGATTTGCTAGAGAGAAAAAAAAAATCGTAGCTTTTTACGTACCTCGGTGATCCACACAATATTTCAAGATTTTTGTTCATAAAAACCTAAGGTGCCAGCTCTCTTTACGTGTCAGACGACTTCTTGTTATCCTTCATAACTGTGACATTTTCACCCTCACAAGTGTCTTCTTAGTTCTGTATATAATACAGTATAATGTGTTTTGCAATCAACTTTGAGAACACTTCAGGAAGTTGCATATTTAGCGTTTTAGCCGAGAAATACGCTTATTCAACTATAATTAGATTAAAAGAGAATGGACCTACCTCCAAAACAATGCTATCAGCCGGAGATATTTCACAATTTGCACTACTTCTTGACCTTAAAGTCACGACTAAGGGAATAAAAAAAAAATCGACAATGAACTTAATGATCCACAATTTCATCTCAAGAGAAATCACAGTATTGAAAGATTTTACCTACGGAAATGTGGGTTTTCGTGTAACAGAAATCTTGATATTGTGAAAACTATTTTTTTTTTTCCGCCACGAGGCTCGACGTAATTTAAAACGTGATAGAGATAAAAAATCAAAGGTCTTAAAATGTTTCGGTCATCCTCAAAATGTTTCAAGCTTTTTGTTCTTAAAACCATTAGGTGCCAGCTCTCTTTACGTGTCAGTCGACTTCTTGTTATCCTTTAAAAAGGTGGCATTTTCACCCTCACAAGTGTCTTCTTAGTTTCGAATATAATATAATGTGTTTTAAAAACAACTTTGAGAACACTTGAACAAGATGCATATTCAGCGATTTCGCCGAGAACTACGCTTATTCAGCCATCATTAGGTTAAAAGAGAATGGAAATACCTCCAAAACAGATGCAATGAGCTGTGACTATCTCACAATTTGCACTACTTCTTGTCCTTGAAATCACGGCTTAAGAAAAAAGCAAATATTAATCCAGAATTTCGTCGCAAGAGGAATCGCAGTATTGAAAGATTTTTACCTAAGGAAATGTGGTTTTTGGTGTAACAGAAACCTTAATATTTTGCAAACATTTTTTTTTTACTACCACGTGGCTCGACGTAATTTTAAACGACTTGCTTGAGAGAGAAAAAAAATCGAAGTTTTTTAATTGTCTCGGTGATCCTCACAATATTTCAAGCTTTTTGTTCATAAAAATATAAGGTGCCAGGTCTCTTTACGTGTCAGACGACTTCTTGTTATCCTTCATAAATGTGACATTTTCACCCTCACATGTGTCTTGATAGTTCTGAATATAATATAATGTGTTTTACATTCAACTTTGAGAACACTTGAGAAAGTTCCATATTCTGCGTTTTCGCCGAGAAATCATTAGATTAAAAGGGAATGGACCTACCTACCTACAAAACGGATGCTATCAGCCGGAACTATTTCACAATTTGCACTACTCCTTGTCATTGAAATCACGGCTAAAGGAAAAAAAAAATATTTATCAAGAATTTCATATCAAGACGAATCACAGTATTGAAAAATTTTACCTAAAAAAATGTGGTTTTTGGTGTAACAGAATGTTGGTATTGTGCAAAATTTCGTTTTATTTTTTTTTTTACCGCTACGAGGCTGGACGTAGTTTTAAACTGCTTGCTTCAGAGAAAAAAAAAATCGAAGTTTTTAAACTGTCTCGGTCATCCTCACTATATTTTAAGCTTTTTGTTCTTAAAAACCTAAGGTGCCAGTTCTCTTTACGTGTCAGTCGACTTCTTGTTATCCTTCATAAATGTGACATTTTCACCCTCACATGTGTGTTCTTAGTTCTGAATATAATATAATGTGTTTTAAACTCAATTTTGAGAACAATTGATGAATTTGCATGTTCAGCGTTTTCGCTGAGGAATACGCTTATTCAGCCATCATTAGATTAAAAGAGAAGGGACCTACCCTCAAAACGGATGCTATCAGCCTGATTTATTTCACAATTTGCACTACTTCTTGTCCTTGAAATCAGGGCTAAGGGGAAAAAAATAATCCACAATTCCGTCTCAAAAGGAATTACAGTATTGAAAGATTTTACCTAGGGAAATGAGGTTTTTGATGTAACAGAAACCTTGATATTGTGCAAAAGTTCTTTATTATTTTTTATCGCCACGAAGCTCGACGAAATTTTAAACTGCTTGCTTGGGAGGGAAAAAATCGAAGTTTTTACATTGTTTCGGTGATCCTCACAATAATTCAAGCTTTTTGTTCTAAAATTATAAGGTGCCAGCTCTCTTTACGAGTCAGTTGATTTCTTGTTATCCTTCATAAATGTAACATTTTCACCCTCACAAGTGTCTTCTTAGTTCTGAATATAATATAAAGTGTTTTACAATTAACTTTGATAACACTTGAGGAAGTTGAATATTCATCGTTTTCGCCGAGAAATACGCTTATTCAGCCATCATTAGATTAAAAGAGAACGGACCTACCACCAAAACGGATGCTATCAGCCGGAATTATTTCACAATTTGCACTACTTCTTGACCTTGAAGTCACGGGTAAGAGGAAAAAAAATCGTTAAATCAGAAGTTAATAATCCAGAATTTCGTCTCAAGAGAAATCACAGTATTGAAAGATTTTACCTAAGGAAACCTGGTTTGGGGGGTATCAGAAATCTTGATATTGTTAAATGTTTTTTTTTTTTTTTACCGCAACTAGGCTCGACGTAATTTTAAACTTGTGCTGGAGAAAAAAAAATCGAAGTTCTTAAATTGTTACGGTGATCCTCATAATGTTTTAAACTTTTTGTTCTTAAAAATGTAAGGTGCCAGCTCTCTTTACGTACCAGCCGTTTCCTTGTTATCCTTCATAAATGTGACATTTTTACCCTCACAATTGTCTTCTTAATTCTGTATATAATATAATGTGTTTTAAAATCAACTTTGAGAACACTTGAGGAAGTTGCATATTCAGCGTTTTCGCCGAGAAATACGCTTATTCAGCCTTCATTAGGTTAAAAGAGAATGGTCCAACCTCCAAAACGGATGCAATCATCTGGAACTATATCACAATTTCCACTACTTCATGTCCTTGAAATCACGGATAAGGGAAAAAAAAAATATATCAATCCAGAATCGTAGCACTGAAAGATTTTTACCTAAGGAAATGTGGTTTTTGGTGTAACAGAAACCTTGATATTGTGCAAAAGTTTTTTTTTTTACCACCACGAGCCTCGACGTAATTTTAAACTGGGGCTGAAGAAAAAAAAATTGAGGTTCTTAAAATCTTTCGGTGTTCCTCACGATGTTTCACGTTTTTTGTTCTTGAAAACCTAAGGTAACAGGTCTCTTTACGTGTCAGTCGACTACTTTTTATCCTTCATAAATGTGACATTTTCACCCTCAAAAGTGTCTTGATAATTCTGAATATAATATAATGTGTTTAAGAATCAACTTTGAGAACACTTGAGTATGTTGCATATTCAGCGTTTTCGCCGAGAAATACGATTATTCAGCCATCATTAGGTTAAAAGAGAATGAAAATACCTCCAAAACGGATGCAATCAGCTGAAACTATTTCACAATTTGCACTACTTTTTGACCCTGAAATCACGGCTAAGGGAAAAAAGAAATATTAATCCAAAATTTCATCTCAAGAGGAATCGCAGTATAGAAAGATTTTTACGTAAGGAGCTGTGGTTTTTGGTGTAACAAAAACCTTGATATTGTGCAAAAGTTCTTTTTTTTTTTCTTTTACCGCCACGACGCTCGACGTAATTTTAAACGACTTGCCTGAAAGGAAAAAAAATCGAAGTTTTTTAATTGTCTCGGTGATCCTCACAATATTTCAAGATTTTTTGTTCATAAAAACATAAACTGCCAGCTCTCTTTACGTGTCATTCGACTTCTTGTTATCCTTCATAAATCTGACATATTCACCCTCACAATTGTCTTCTTAGTTCTGTATATAATATAATGTGTTTTGCCATCAACTTTGAGATCACTTCAGGAAGTTGCATATTTAGCGTTTTAGCCGAGAAATACGCTTATTCAACCATCATTAGATTAAAAGAGAATGGACCTACCTCCAAAACGGATGCTATCAGCCGGAGCTATTTCACAATTAGCACTACTTCTTGACATTAAAGTCACGACTAAGGGAATAAAAAAAATTGACAATGAACTTAATAATCCACAATTTCGTCTCAAGAGGAATCACAGTATTGAAAGATTTTACCTAAGGAAATGTGGGTTTTGGTGTAACAGAAATCTTGGTAATGTGAAAAGTATTTTTTTTTTTTTTTTACCGCCACGAGGCTAGACGTAATTTAAAACGTGATGGAGAAAAAAAAAAATCGAAGTTCTTAAAATATTTCGGTCATCATCAAAATGTTTCAAGCTTTTTGTTCTTAAAAACATAAGGTGCCAGCTCTCTTTACGTGTCAGTCGACTTCTTGTTAAACTTCAAAAATGTGACATTTTCACCCTCACAAGTGTCTTCTTAGTTCCGAATATAATATAATGTGTTTTACAATCAGCTTAGAGAACACTTGAGAAAGTTGCATATTCTGCGTTTTCGCCAAGAAATATGCTTATTCGGCCATCATTAGATTAAAAGGGAATGGACCAACCCCCAAAACGGATGCTATCAGCCGGAACTATTTCTCAATTTGCACTACTTCTTGTCATTGAAATCACGGCTAAAGGAAAAAAAAAATATCAAAAATTCCGTCTCAAGACGATTCACAGTATTGAAAGATTCTACCTAAGAAAATGAGGTTTTTGGTGTAACAAAAATGTTGATATTGGGCAAAAGTTCGTTTTTTTTTTACTGCTTCGAGGCTCGACATAGTTTTAAATTGCTTTGTTTGAGAGAAAAAAGAATCGAAGTTTTTAAATTGTCTCTGTCATCCTCACAATATTTTAAGCTTTTTGTTCTTAAAAACCTAAGGTGCCAGCTCTCTTTACGTGTCAGTCGACTTCTTTTTATCCTTCAAAAATGTGATATTTTCACCCTCACATGTGTCTTCTTAGTTCTGAATATAATATAATGTGTTTTAAACTCAACTTTGAGAACAATTGAGGAAGATGCATATTCAGCGTTTTATCTGAGGAATACGCTTATTCAGCCATCATTAGATTAAAAGAAAATGGACCTACCCTCAAAACGGATGCTATCATCCTGATTTATTTCATAATTTTCACTACTTGTCCATGAAATCAGGGCTAAAGGAAAAAAAATATTAATCCACAATTCCGTCTCAAAAGGAATCACAGTATTGAAAGATTTTACCTAAGGAAATGAGGTTTTTGATGTAAAAGAAACCTTTATATTGTGCTAAAGTTTTTTTTTTAATTGCCACGAAGCTCAACATAATTTTAAGCTGCTTACATGAAAGGGAAAAAAAACGAAGCTTTTGAATTGTATTGGTGATCCTCAAAATATTTCAAGCTTTTTGTTCTTAAAAACCTAAGGTGCCAGCTCTCTTTCCGTGTCAGTTGATTTCTTGTTATCCTTCATAAATGTGACATTTTCACCCTCACAAGAGTCTTCTTAGTTCTGAATATAATATAAAATGTTTTACAATCATCTTTGAGAACACTTGAGGAAGTTGAATATTCAGCGTTTTCGCCGAGAAATACACTTATTCAGCCATCATTAGATTAAAAGAGAATGGACCTACCTCCAAAACGGATGCTATCAGCCGGAATTATTTCACAATTTGCACTACTTCTTGACCTTGAAGTCACGGGTAAGAGGCAAAAAAATCGACAAATCAGAAGTTAATAATCCAGGATTTCGTCTCATGAGAAATCACAGTATTGAAAGATTTTACCTAAGGAAATGTGGTTTGGGGGGTATCAGAAATCTTGATATTGTTTTTTTTTCTTCCCGCAACTAGGCTCGACGTAATTTTAAACTTGTGCTGGGGAAAAAAATCGAAGTTCTTAAATTGTTGCGGTGATCCTCATAATGTTTTAAGCTTTTTGTTCTGAAAAATGTAGGGTGCCAGCACTCTTTACGTATCAGCCGTTTTCTTGATATCCTTCATAAATGTGACATTTTCACCCTCACAAGTTTCTTAATTCTGAATATAATATAATGTGTTTTAAAATCAACTTTGAGAACACTTGAGGAAGTTGCATATACAGTGTTTTCGCCGAGAAATACGCTTATTCAGCCTTCATTAGGTTAAAATAGATTGGAAATACCTCCAAAACGGATGCAATCAGCTGAAACTATTTCACAATTTGCACTAATTCTTGTCCTTGAAATCACGGCTAAGGGAAAAATATATATATTAATGAAGAATTCCGGCCCAAGAGGAATCGCAGTATTGAAAGATTTTTACCTAACGAAATTTGTTTTTTGGTGTAACAGAAACCTTGATATTGTGCAAAAGTTTTTTTTTTTTTACCACCACTAGGCTCGACATAATTTTATACTAGGGCTGAAGAAAAAAAAAAAAATCGAAGTTCTTAAAATGTTTCGATGATCCTCACGATTGTTTCAAACTTTTTGTTCTTGAAAACCTAAGGTAACGTCTCTTTACGTGCCAGTCGACTTCTTCTTATCATTCATAAATGTGACATTTTCACCCCCACAAGTGTCTTCTTAGTTCTGAATATAATATAATGTGTTTAAAAATCAACTTTGAGAACACTTGACGAAGTTGCATATCCAGCGTTTTCGCCGAGAAATACAATTATTCAGCCATCATTAGGTTAAAAGAGGATGGAAATACCTCCAAAACGGATGCAATCAGCTGAAACTGTTTCACAATTTCCACTACTTCTTGTCCTTGAAATCACCTCTAAGGGAAAAAAAAAAAATATTAATCCAGAATATCGTCTCAAGTGGAATCGCAGTATTGAAAGATTTTTACGTAAGGAGATGTGGTTTTTGGTGTAACAAAAACCTTGATACTGTGCAAAAGTTCTTTTTTTTTTTTCTTTTACCGCCACGAGGCTCGACGTAATTTTAAACGACTTGCTTGAAAGGAAAAAAAAACCAAGTTTTTTAATTGTCTCGGTGATCCTCACAATATTTCAAGATTTTTGTTCATAAAAACATAAGGTGCCAGCTCTCTTTGCGTGTCATTCGACTTCTTGTTATCCTTCATAAATGTGACATTTTCACCCTCACAATTGTCTTCTTAGTTCTGTATATAATATAATGTGTTTTGCCATCAACTTTGAGAACACTTCAGGAAGTTGCATATTTAGCGTTTTAGCCGAGAAATACGCTTATTCAGCCATCATTAGATTAAAAGAGAAAGGACCTACCTCCAAAACGGATGTTATCAGCCGGAATTATTTCACAATTTGCACTACTTCTTGACCTGAAGCCACGGGAAAGGGGAAAAAAAATCGACAAATCAGAAGTTAATAATCCAGAATTTCGTCTCAAGAGAAATCACAGTATTGAAAGATTTTACCTAAGGAAACCTGGTTTGGGGGGTATCAGAAATCTTGATATTGTTAAAGGTTTTTTTTTTTTTCGTAACTAGGCTCGACGTAATTTTAAACTTGTGCTGGAGAAAAAAAAATCGAAATTCTTAAACTGTTACGGTGATCCTCATAATGTTTTAAGCTTTTTGTTCCTAAAAATGTAGGGTGCCAGCTCTCTTTACGTATCAGCCGTTTTCTTGATATCCTTCATAAATGTGACATTTTCACCCTCACAAATTTCTTAATTCTGAATATAATATAATGTGTTTTAAAATCAACTTTGAGAACACTTGAGGAAGATGCATATACAGCGTTTTCGCCGAGAAATACGCTTATTCTGCCTTCATTAGGTTAAAAGAGAATGGTCCAACCCTCAAAACGGATGCAATCAGCTGGAACTATTTCACAATTTGCACTAATTCTTGTCCTTGAAATCACGGCTAAGGGAAAAAAAAATATTAATCCAGAATTCCGGCCCAAGAGGAATCGCAGTATTGAAAGATTTTTACTTAAGGATATTTGGTTTTTGGTGTAACAGAAACCTTGATATTGTGCAAAAGTTTTTTTTTTTTTACCACCACTAGGCTCGACGTAATTTTATACTGGGGCTGAAGAAAAAAAAAATCGAAGTTCTTAAAATGTTTCGGTGATCCTCACGATGTTTCAAGCTTTTTGTTCTTGAAAACCTAAGGTAACGTCTCTTTACGTGCCAGTCGACTTCTTGTTATCATTCATAAATGTGACATTTTCACCCCCACAAGTGTCTTCTTAGTTCTGAATATAATATAATGTGTTTAAAAATCAACTTTAAGAACACTTGAGGAAGTTGCATATTCAGCGTTTTCGCCGAGAAATACGATTATTCAGCCATCATTAGGTTAAAAGAGAACGGAAATACCTCCAAAACGGATGCAATCAGCTAAAACTATTTCACAATTTCCACTACTTCTTGTCCTTGAAATCACCTCTAAGGGAAAAAAGAAATATTAATCCAGAATTTCGTCTCAAGTGTATTGAAAGATTTTTACGTAAGGAGATGTGGTTTTTGGTGTAACAAAAACCTTGATACTGTGCAAAAGTTCTTTTTTTTCTTTTACCGCCACGAGGCTCGACGTAATTTTAAACGACTTGCTTGAGAGAAAGAAAATCGAAGTTTTTTAATTGTCTCGGTGATCCTCACAATATTTCAAGATTTTTGTTCATAAAAACCTAAGGTGCCAGCTCTCTTTACGTGTCAGACGACTTCTTGTTATCCTTCATAAATGTGACATTTTCACCCTCAGAAGTGTCTTCTTAGTTCTGTATATAATATAATGTGTTTTGCAATCAACTTTGAGAACACTTCAGAAAGTTGCATATTTAGCGTTTTAGCCGAGAAATACGCTTATTCAACCATCATTAGATTAAAAGAGAATGGACCTACCTCCAAAACGGATGCTATCAGCCGGAGCTATATCACTATTTGCACAACTTCTTGACCTTAAAGCCACGACTTAGGGAATAAAAAAAAAAAATCGACGTGAACTTAATAATCCACAATTTCGTCTCAAAAGATATCACAGTATTGAAAGATTTTACCTCAGGAAATGTGGGTTTTGGTGTAACAGAAATCTTGGTGTTGTGAAAAGTTTTTTTTTTTTTTTACCGCCACGAGGCTCGACGTAATTTAAAACGTGATGGAGAAAAAAAAATCGAAGTTTTTAAAATGTTTCGGTCATCCTCAAAATGTTTCAAACTTTTTGTTCTTAAAAACATAAGGTGCCAGCTCTCTTTACGTGTCAGTCGACTTCTTGTTATCCTTCAAAAATGTGACATTTTCACCCTCACAAGTGTCATCTTAGTTCCGAATATAATATAATGTGTTTTAAAATCAACTTTGAGAACACTTGAGGAAAATGCATATTCAGCGTTTTCGCCGAGACATACGCTTATTCAGCAGCCATCATTCGGTTAAAAGAGAATGGAAATAACTCCCAAACAGATGCAATGAGCTTGAACTATTTCACATTTTGCACTACTTCTTGTCCTTGAAACTACGGCTTAAGAAAAAACCAATATTAATCCAGAATTTCGTCTCAAGAGGAATCGCAGTATTGAAATATTTTTACCTTAGGAAATGTGGTTTTTGGTGTAACAGAAACCTTGATATTTTGCAAAAGTTTTTTTTTTTTTACCACCACGAGGCTCAACGTCATTTTAAACGACTTGCTTGAGAGAGAAAAAAAATCGAAGTTTTTTAATTGGGTCAGGGATCCTCACAATATTTCAAGCTTTTTGTTCATAAAAACCTAAGATGCCAGCTCTCTTTACGTGTCAGACGACTTCTTGTTATCCTTCATAACTGTGACATTTTCACCCTCACATGTGTCTTCATAGTTCTGAATAAAATATAATGTGTTTTACAATACACTTTGAGAACACTTGAGAAAGTTCCATATTCAGCGTTTTCGCCGAGACATATGCTTATTCAGCCATCATTAGATTAAAAGGGAATGGACCTACCCCCAAAACGGATGCTATCACCCGGAACTATTTCACAATTTGCACTACTTCTTGTCATTGAAAACACGGCTAAAGGAAAAAAAATTATTTATCAAGAACTCCGTCTCAAGACGAATCACAGTATTGAAAGATTCTACCTAAGAAAATGTGGTTTTTGGTGTAACAGAAATGTTAATATTGTGCAAAAGTTCGTTTTTTTTTCCGCTACGAGGCTCGACGTATTTTTAAACTGCTTGCTTGAGAGAAAAAAAAATCGAAGTTTTTAAATTGTCTCGGTCATCCTCACAATATTTTAAGCTTTTAGTTCTTAAAAACCTAAGGTGCCAGCTCTCTTTACGTGTCAGTCGACTTCTTGTTATCCTTCATAAATGTGACATTTTCACCCTCACATGTGTCTTCTTAGTTCTGAATATAATATATTGTGTTTTAAACTCAACTTTGAGAACAATTGAGAAAGATGCATATTCAGCGTTTTCGCCGAGGAATACGCTTATTCAGCCATCATTAGATTAAAGGAGAATGGACCTACCCTCAAAACGGATGCTATCGCCTGATTTATTTCACAGTTTGCACTACTTCTTGTCCTTGAAATCAGGGCTAAGGGGAAAAAAAAATATTAATCCACAATTCCGTCTCAAAAGGAATCCCAGTATTGACAGATTTTACCTAAGGAAATGAGGTTTTTGATGTAACAGAAACCTTGATATTTGCTAAAGTTGTTGTTTTTTTTCGCCACGAAGCTCGACGTAATTTTAAACTGTTTGCTTGAGAGGGAAAAAAACTCGAAGATTTTAAATTGTATCGGTGATCCTCACAATATTTCAAGTTTATTGTTCTTAAAAACCTAAGGTGCCAGCTTTCTTTACGTGTCAGTTGTTTTCTTGTTATCCTTCATAAATGTGACAATTTCACCCTCACAAGTGTCTTCTTAGTTCTGAATATAATACAAAGTGTTTTACAATCAACTTTGAGAACACTTGAGGAAGTTGAATATTCAGCGTTTTCGCCGAGAAATACGCTTATTCATCTATCATTAGATTAAAAGAGAAAGGACCTGCCTCCAAAACGGATGCTATCAGCCAGAATTATTTCACAATTTGCACTACTTCTTGACCTTGAAGTCACGGGAAAGGGGAAAAAAATCGACAAATCAGAAGTTAATAATACAGAATTTCGTCTCGAGAAATCACAGTATTGAAAGATATTACCTAAGGAAATGTTTTTTGGGGGGTTTCAGAAATCTTGATATTGTTAAAAGTTGTTTTTTTCCCGCAACTAGGCTCGACGTAATTTTAAACTTGTGCTGAAAAAAAAAAAAATCGAAGTTCTTAAACTGTTACGGTGATCTTCATAATGTTTTAAGCTTTTTGTTCTTAAAAATGTAGGGTGCCAGCTCTCTTTACGTATCAGCCGTTTTCTTATGCTTCATAAATGTGACATTTACACCCTCACAAGTTTCTTAATTCTGAATATAATATAATGTGTTTTTAAATCATCAACTTTGAGAACACCTGAGGAAGTTGCATATAGCGTTTTCGCCGAGAAATACGCTTATTCAGCCTTCATTAGGTTAAAAGAGAATGGTCCAACCTCCAAAACGGATGCAATTAGCTGGAACTATTTCACAATTTGCACTACTTCTTGTCCTTGAAATTACGGCTAAGGGAAAAAAAATATTAATCCAGAATTCCGTCTCAAGAGGAATCGCAGTATTGAAAGATTTTTACCTAAGGAAATGTGGTTTTTGGTGTAACAGAAAACTTAATATTGGTATTCAACCATCATTAGATTAAAAGACAATGGACCTACCTGCAAAACGGATGCTATCACCCGGAGCTATTTCACAATTTGCACTACTTCTTGACCTTAAAGTCACGGCTAAGGGAATTAAAAAAAAATCGATAATGAACTTAATAATCCACAATTTCGTCTCCAAAGAAATCACAGTATTGAAAGATTTTACCTAAGTAAATGTGGGTTTCGGTGTAACAGAAATCTTGGTATTGTGAAAAGTTTTTTTTTTTTTACCGCCACGAGGCTCGACGTAATTTAAAACGTGATGGAGAAAAAAAAATCGAAGTTCTTAAAATGTTTCGGTCATCCTCAAAATGTTTCAAACTCTTTGTTCTTAAAAACATAAGGTGCCAGCTCTCTTTACGTGTCAGTCGACTTCTTGTTATCCTTCAAAAATGACATTTTCACCCTCACAAGTGTCATCTTAGTTCCGAATATAATATAATGTGTTTTAAAATCAACTTTGAGAACACTTGAGGAAAATGAATATTCAGCGTTTTCGCCGAGAAATACGCTTATTCAGCCATCATAAGGTTAAAAGAGAATGGAAATAACTCCAAAACAGATGCAATGAGCTGGAACTATTTCACATTTTGCACTAGTTCTTGTCCTTGAAATCACGGCTTAAGAAAAAACCAATATTAATCCAGAATTTCGTCTTAAGAGGAATCGCAGTTTTGACAGATTTTTACCTTAGGAAATGTGGTTTTTGGTGTAACAGAAACCTTGATATTTTGCAAAAAAAAAAATTTTTACCACCACGAGGCTTGACGTAATTTTAAACGACTTGCTTGAGAGAGAAATAAAAATCGAACTTTTTTAATTGGGTCAGTGATCCTCACAATATTTCAAGCTTTTTGTTCATAAAAACCTAAGATGCCAGCTCTCTTTACGTGTCAGACGACTTCTTGTTATCCTTCATAAATGTGACATTTTCACCCTCACATGTGTCTTTATAGTTCTGGATATAATATAATGTGTTTTACAGTCAACTTTGAGAACACTTGAGAAAGTTCCATATTCAGCGTTTTCGCCGAGAAATATGCTTATTCAGCCATCATTAGGTTAAAAGGGAATGGACCCTATGTCATTACTCCATCCTAGAATGACTAGGCCTGAGGAAGTTATGAGCCCAACATGGCGGATGAGGAGTTGGTGTTCTGTTGCTACGCCATAATGGTCCGATACGGGCGCGGCGCTTCCCCCGACTGGCGGCGGTTGAGGTAACGACATTCCTAAGTAGTGTGAGTTGTACTGGTCTTATGATACTTGCATGTAGGACGACGCGAGCGAGAAGGCATACACTGTCTAATTTGGGAGTGAGGCCGTCTGTGTTTACAGTTGTAATTGATTTCTCGATGTCCGGGATTACCACAGTACCAGCAGAGAATCGAGGATTGTCTGTTCTGTCAGACGCTAGATTGATCATGACCGACGGTTGGAGAAAGATGCGTGGCAAGTCTGCCTCGTGTGGTGAAACGGGAGCGGTATTGGTCTGGTGGATTGTTAGTGTGACAGACTTGGGAGACCAAGGGGCGGTTTGTGGCCTGATTCGAACCTGTTCTTTCATAGATGGTTTTAGTGATCTGTACAATTTTATCTCCTGGATTGAAACCTATCTCCAGGGCTATCTCTCTCTGGCTAGGATCAAGCCAGTGGAGGAATCTCAGGTAAAAAATTAAATCTGCAAAATTGTTGAGGGAAAGCATAGGAGCTCCATTTACTTCTGTTCATTTCGTGCCTATAAGTAATTGGTGCATCTCGCTACTAGCGGCTTTCATGGCAGCGGCTGCTTCGCGTAGTTTGGCATGTTGTGTTGGGGCTGTCAAATCCTCATCCATCTGAGTGAGGAGATTAGTGAATCCATTGAGAGATGCGGCATTAGAATGCTGCCAACAAAGTGTTATGAGTTCCTTACGGAAATCATCAAAGTTTTTAATGCCATCGAAATGTGTGATTTGCCTTGGTATAAGTGACCCATGAGATAAGAGACTTTGAAGTTTTCATCTGTAATCTGCCGATTGTGGATGTCGGTTTCTACTTCTTTGAGGAAACCATAAACAGACCAAGTTGAGTCCTCGCCGGTAAATTTGGGAAGATTGGCATCGTCGAGATAGATAGACTGTGGAGTAGGGGTTGTTTGGGCCATGGTTGGAAGTGTGGAAGTGATTGAAGTAGGGGATTGAGAGAGAGAGAGAAAGTAGTGGTAGTTAAGGGTAAGTGAGACGGGAGATGAAGTGGGGCAGGAGAGTGAACAATAATGGAAGGAGCAGGGATAGAAGAAAGGTGTGTAGAGTCAGGGGTAGAGTATGAGGTATCTGGATGGATAGTATCTGGATGGGAAGTATGTGGGTTGGCGGAATGAAGTGTGAAGGTTTGAGTTGGGTCGTGGATATGTGCGCCCACTACGTAAATGAGTCACTGAATCGTCCTCGGCGGGTAGAGTGTGATCATTTGTAGTTTGTTGGCTGTGAGTGGTGGGAGTAAGTTCCGTATATTCAAAGTATGACATGTAGATTGGCCGCCTTGGAGAGAGTTCCAACATACTTGACCTTTTCCTAACAACTAATCCTTCTGCTTACACTGTTCATCTTTTCTCTCCGTTGGGCTCCTCCGATCACAATCTTATTACCTTAACATGTCCAATCGCTCCAGTACGGCCTGTGGACCCTCCAAAGAAACGCCACCTGTGGCACTTTGGAGCTGCAGATTGGGAGGCCCTCAGGCAGTACTTCTTTGATTTTCCATGGAATGATTATTGCTTCCATGGCCGGGAGCCATCTGAGTGTGCCTTGCGCGTTACGGAGGTTATTTTCTCAGGCATGGAAGCATACATTCCTTTCTCATATCCTCTGACTAATGCAAGAAAGCCTTGGTTTAATCACGCTTGTTCTAATGCTGTCCGCAACAAGGAGAGGGCCTATAAGAGGTACCGGAGCCAACCCACCCCTGAATCACACCTTTTATATATTTCTGCCCGGAATCGTGCTAAGTCTGTTCTTCGCTCTGCTAAAAACAATTTTATCCGTGCTAAATGTTCCCAACTCTCCAACTCGAACTCTTCTCGCTCCTTCTGGCACCTTGCCAAAAACCTTTCTAACAACTTTACCTCATCATCCTTCCCTCCTCTTTTCTACTCTGATGGCTCTGTAGCTATTTCTTCTACTGATAAAGCAGATCTCTTTGCTCAGACTTTCTCCTCCAATTCCACCTTAGACGATTCCGGTGCTATTCCTCCATCACTTCCCCCCTCTGACTTCCTATTGTCTGACATTAAAATTTCTTCAGCTGATGTGTTCTCTGCCATTACTGGCCTCAATACTAAAAAGGCATACGGTCCTGATGGAGTCCCTCCTGTTGTCCTCAAAAACTGTGCTTCTGTGCTTACACCCTGCCTAGGTAAACTCTTTCGCCTTTGTCTCTCAACTTGTACCTTTCCTTCTTGCTGGAAGTTTGCTCTCATTCAGCCAGTCCCAAAGAAGGGTGACCATTCCCAACCCTCTAACTATCGTCCAATTGCTTTAACATCCTGCGTATCAAAAGTTTTCGAGTCAATTCTTAACAGAAAAATTTTAAAGCACCTTTCCTGTCACA
>JAGKTI010000325.1:42737-54637 GCA_018397915.1 Birgus latro
CACCCACTCCACCTCCTCCCCACTCACACCCATACTCACCACCACACGAACCAGATCAGTACGCCTATCATGCCCACCAGCCAGATTCGCTCTGACACCCTCACTTTAACCCACACCGATGCACACCACGCCACCCACACTCAACACCTCACCCCTCACCCTACACCACAACGAATGGAAAATTCCCGTGGCCCACCCTACTAAGCCGATTAAGCCAACCCCTCCACAACCTCACAAAAGTAGAGTGACCTCACTCATCTCCAGTCTACAGCCGGCTCCCGCAGGTCACACACACATCAATCCCCTTCTGCCAGAAATGAAACTCAAGCATGTGCTATGAACCCTGACTGGAGGATGCAAGCACCGGACCCAGGGCACCACCCAATTCTTCCACCTCCTCCGGCAGACACACCAACCATCTACCTTAACCCTCACCTACTCCCCACATCAGGAGCCTAACATTCCAATGCAGCACCAGACACCTGCTCTGCCACCTCACGCCCTCTTACCAGACCGCCACCGGAAGTACGTACCACCTCCAGCCACAGGGACGTGACTTCATCCCCCGCGACAGTAATGAAATGCCCAATTGGCAGAGCGACCCTGACACCACCACCCCAGAGGGAGGACATGGGGAGGTGACACCAACCCTAGAAGGGGACCACGGACAGGTACACAGGTGCTCCGCGCCACACTACCCTACATCATCTGTGGCCCGATGCCCCTCTCACCCTCAACCAGATCCCCAGGAAGTGCATCAACTCAGTGCATTACCCTCCAACCAGAATGGCGCTCACTAGACTCGGGGTGGGACTGATCCTCAAATCGTCCCAAGTAGGTCCTCGACTACAGAGTCCTCCGGACCTGCAGCAAATAGAGGGAGAGAGGCAACCAGCCCTCATAGACCTACTGTACCCCAGGGGACCAGCGGTGCAGTAGAGGTAACCAGCCCTGCTGTGGGAGGGAAGTCCACCAAACCTCCTCCATACACTATCCACAGTAGGGAGCAGGCATCTCGGCATATCCGACAGACGACCCTCACCTGTACTCCTGAAGGAGGTAGTGGATCCGACATAGAGTTCTCCGGACCTACAGGGGGACAGACCACAGGTCGTCCCCTAGCTGCAACTTTCCCCCAGCAGCAGGAGAGTGGTAGAGTCCTCCGGACCTACCGCGTGAGCCCAGAAGTCCGTCAGACATCCTCCTCCTGCTGTCCCCGGGACAAGTGGTCCCCGAACAGATTCCTCCGGACCTGTTGGATTGTGGGAGAGTCCTCCGGACCTGTTGGATTGTGGGAGAGTCCTCCGGACCTGTCGGATTGTGGGAGAGTCCTCCGGACCTGTCAGATGGGAAGAGAGTCCTCCGGACCTCCTCCCTCTGCCACGGTGTGGAGTTCCGGCGGTGCCCCTCAAGGCCGCCAAGTTGAGGGTGAGGCCACCAGCCTGCCCTCCTCCACTCGCCTGGAGGCTCCTTGCGGGTACACTATCCCTGGCTCAGCCCACCTCTCCAGAGGCTGAGCGAGACATCCCTCTGGCTCTCCCTCCTCCGGGACAGACGGAGATTGTTCCCCTGCAGATGTACTGGTGGAGCGTGTGTGGCGTGGAACAGTGGAGAGCCTGGGTATCCTGTCCCTGCAGCCCAGCCCCCGACACCCTCAGCAGCTGACGGACTCCTCCCGGGCGAGAGGCCGCAGACAACCCCTGACAGCCTTCCCCTCTAGATGAGACCGCAGCTCCAGGACTACAATGGTCACTCCCTGGATAACCCCGGGCCCAGACCAGCCTGGTCCCTCCTCCCGGACCCCTCCCACGGCCAAGGGCAGGCGCTGAGCAGCGCACCTCCTAGCCCTCTTTGGCCTCAGTCCCCAGGGCCCCCACACGTTCCTGACGGCCCCCAGTAGTAGAGGACTGCCCTACATGCCGCCCTCCAGCCGGACTCAGGACCATGCACAGTGAGGCCCGCACCCCTACCGAGAGCGCACCCCTGATGGCCCGCCCCCTACACCGGGCCGCTACCTGGATCTACCAGCAACGTGACCTCAGTTTGCCACAGTGTAATAATCAACAACAGTGCCCTCCCCCAATGACAGTGTGTTCCCTTTACCAGAGTGCCACGACACCTGTGTAACAACAACCCACCCACCCGCGTGTGAAGCCCAGAATCTCGGGACCCAGTATAAACTCATAATGTAAGTGACACCCTCCCCTGTGCTACCATGTGAACCCCTTGACATTGTTACTGTGACCCACTGATCTATTTCACAAATGCCATTTATGTATACTGTTCATGCTCATTAATAAGGTCCTGACCCCTGTGTCATGTACCTGTCCCCACACAGTGTCCCTAACTATATGATATTCAAACCGGGAGACATAGTGTTGTATCTGTGCTCAGTGATAACGTCACAGACCCTGTGTGATATCTCTTGTCTCCATATATTGCCATAACCTGTGTGACATTTCACTGGAGAGACATCGTGTTATATGCTCTGTGATTGTAACTGTCTCACATACAGAGTTGGTCTATGTACATAGCGTGTCGAGAGCGCTGTACTTAACTATAAGGTAATATACGTGTAATGTTGGTTAGCCTGTCTTTAAGCCCTATCCTTGGTCTGCATGCTCTAGTCCGGTCTTGAACAAAAGTACCCAAGTACTTGGCCGTATCTTAGTACAAGAAGTTGGACTTCAGATACACTGCATAACAATAGTACATATTAATATCCTCTTATACGTTCAATAATCCAAACTGTCGATTTTGAAATATACAGTACATACACCTTTTCTTCAGTTTTCATATTTTAAATAAACATTAATTAAGGTGGCAACTTTTTGCTGAGATGTCTATTAAATGCAAGGTATTATACAATTAAAACTCGGCCAGGTAATGTAATTTCGTCATAAATACAAATCAAAGGGTAGCCTAGTGGCAAAGTTATAACACTAGTAACAAAAGTAACTAGGCATTTTTTTTTTCTTTCTGACGCACCAGTGCAAGCCATTTACCCGCCCAGTCCCAACTGGTTTCTTACCCAGCCTACCCCCAGATCCCAACCGATTTTCAACTTTTATTTTTTTGGCTCAAACCTCCGCTTTTGGTGAGAAACATCGAAAATTCATGGAGAAATCGCCCTCCTGAGATTAAAAATGTTGATATAGGTGTCATTTAGCCTTACGTTTTCCTTCTTGTTCAGGGTGCCTGGCTAAAGAAAACGAATTATGGAAGGGTTAACTAATTCAAGCCACTTTAAATTGCATAGTTATTTATTTATTTGGTACGAATTTATGTGTTGTACAAGTCTGTATTGGTTTTCACACAATAATATAGGCGATAAAAGCATTGTTCACTCACCCAAAAAAAAAACAGTATGTGGCACCTTGCTTTACGACATTACCACCTCATCACTTCTATTTGTTTCTACTCTAGCTTCTTTGTTTCTTTGTCCTCCACCTCAGGAATAACTTTCACCGTGAATTTCGTTATTGGAGAGACCGTGGGGCAACATACCTTTATTGGCCAGGTTACTGCTAACAGGTGAATTGCCCAGTGTGGGGGGTGGGGAGGAGGGGGGTTAGGTGGGGCCAGGCAGCATTCCCGCTTGACAGCAGGTAGAGAAAGGTCTCCCACATATGCCTACCAAAAATCACCAGCGAACGTTGAAAAATGTGCACACAATGGGCCTTGCAATTGAGTGACGTATGTTGCACATCGGTGGGTCTGTCCACGGAAAAATGTAGCGACGAGCATCATACGTCAGTGGGACTTGGCGGGTTAATTACCTTTGTACATCAATTGATAGAGAAAAGATTCTGTCTCTCTCCCTCTCTCTCTCTCTGAGTGAGCTTTGAATCTTGACCTTACTATGATAGGATATTGATAATAATGAAGGCTGAGAAGCAGTCCCTAATTTGATTCGATGGCCTCTGACTTTGAGTTATCTGGTTGGTGAGATTTTCCTCCCGTAGGAGGACCGGGCTCAGGGTGGAGAGCCCGTCAGAGGACGGCAGTAAATAGGGGGGCGTCCTCTGCAATGCAGCAGAGGTCGCTGGCGTTGGGGGGGGGGGGGGGGGGGAGGGCAGGGCGAGAGAGCAGAGTGGTCGCGGCGCCAATGGTCGGGCGCCGACGAGCTGCGGTGGTGCCGCCCCGACGATGCCCCCGCTCGCCCAGCTCCCCAGCAGCAGGTGGAGGCCCAGGGGGGAAGGCCCGTCGCAGTGGTTGGAGGGTTAGCCCCGGTCCTGGTGGAAGAGGGAGGGTTTAGTGGCGACCCTCAACCTCCTGGTGGCGGACAGGGCTGCTCCGTAAAGCAACAGGCCCATCCCCCCCAGCGGAAACACTACTGCAGGGAGCTGGTCCCACCGAGAGCAGCGGTGGAGGTGTTGCCTCGGTGAGAGATGGGCTGCGAGTCCTCTCGTTATCGTGTGTGTGTGTGTGTGTAAGATTTGCCACACTAAGTGTGACACGGGCTCAGGGTGGACAGCCCGTCAGAGAAAGGAGCTTCAAATATAAGGGAGCGCCCTCTGCATGGCGACAGAGGACGCTGGCGTCGTAGAAAGGGGGGGAAGACAGGGCCTGGGGAATGCCCAGCACACACGCCCTTTCTTCTGCTGGCTTAGTGGTGGTGTGTGTCTCTCGTTATCGTGTGTGTGTGGATATTTGCCCCAACAGGTGGGGACACGGGCAAACAAAGAGCCCGTCAGAGGGCGCGCAAGCGCGCTGGCAGAAAAAACGTAGAAAAGCGGGGCTCCAGCAGACAGATGTTCGGACGAGGTTTGGCGGGAAAAGCAGGGGAGAAGACGAGGGCTGGCGGAAGATGGTGTGGCCGGCTGCACAGGTCGAAAATCACATTTAATCCCTTTAATAGGAGCATTCGCGCCAAGTGGAAAATCTGCCAGACACCACCAGAAACTGTCTCATTCTCGTTTTGACGGGATAGGGGGGATTTAGTTAAACTTCAATGTGATTTTTCTGAGAGATATTTACGATATTGGTTAAGCAAATACCTTTAAAAAAAATGTAAATCTCTTTTACTTGTGTTATTTCACCCAAAATATCGCAGAATAATAGTATATCTATATACTCCTCCCCAAGAAAGTATTAGGACAATATCTGCCAATAAGACTGTTTTTGGACGATAAGAAGCAAAAAAGACATGTGAATATTGGCATCTGTATATAATCTGACTTATACAAAAAAAAAATGACACATATAGTCGATCCACAGTTTAATATTTATTAGACTCGAAAATGTTACGGCATATCAAAGCCTAGTGCTGCCAGACATACGAAGCAAGCATACACAGAGCTAGTAGTTTTGGTTTGCTCAGAAATCTTGTTGTACCGGAGGCAGCATCTAAATATCGACATGCTTTCTTGAAATGAATTAAGTTTTATTCTTATTCAGAGGGAGTTTAATTTATAAGTATGTGTTATGCTGTGTGCGTAAGGGTACGACTTCTCGTCCCTTAGACACAGAGCCTGGAGCAAGGTTCTCTAGTTCTAGACTGAGTTGGGCTCTTTTAAGGTATTCAATGGGAACAGGGCATAAAACTCAGGGCAACAAACCTTACACGTATATTACCATAAATTACAATACTGAGACAATCACATGGCACACTTTACAAGAAAATAATATTGCACACAGATAGACAGAGCCGGAGGACTCGACAACAGAAGAGTGTGACTGGGGCTTGCTGTAGGGTGAGGCCCGGTGGTAGAGGAGGGCCCAGGCCAGTGGCCTGCGTCATGAGGCCTTGGGTCATTGAGGCATCTGGGGGCCTTCGTCAGGAGGCCGGCCTGCTGTTCTTCATCTCGTCTGGGAGTGATCAGAGGGCCGTGGTAGGGGGGCGCCCGTCTGCAGGTATACGGGGGCTCGGGCCTAGGGGCTGGGGCTGAATAGGGAGAGTAGACGCGCTTCCCTGAGCTTACTCTGCCGGGTAGAAGGTCGTCGCGTGGGGCCAGGGAAGTCATGCCCCGGGGTCCTGGGGACATCTCGGCTGGCCCTAGGGCTGCAGTCTGACTGTTGAGCCTCCATCAGGTGTGGGCTGTGGCAGCTCGGTGTGGCAGAGTCCGACAGGGGTTCGGGCCACTGGGAATCGAGTCGGAGAGCTAGGACTCCAGACACCAGGGGTCCTTGCCAGGCCTCCTCCAAATCCTGTTCGAGGGGGAGGGCGCCCCTGTGGGGAGAGAGGGGGAGGGTACTTGCCATTACCTTTTCTTTTAGGTCTTTTGTTGGAGAGGCAAGGTGGCCGTCTCCTAGGTGCGGCAAGGTGGCCATCACCTCTCCTCTCTTTATGGAGTTAGAGCGAGGGTGACTGATATCCTCCTCCCCACATGCAGCAAGGTGGCCATCACCCGGTGTGAGTAGGTGCAGCAAGGTGGCCATCGCCTTTCCTCCTCTTATGGAGTAAGAGCAAGGGCAGATGGTGTCCATCTCCTCCCCGTGTGTGGCAAGGTGGCAGTCACCCGATGTGAGTAGGGGCAGCAAGGTGGCCATCACCTGACCTTCTTTTATGGAGTTAGAGCGAGGGCGGCTGGTGTCTGTTTCCTCCCCATGTGCGGCAAGGTGGCCGTCACTCGGTGTGAGTAAGTGCGGCAAGGTGGCCATCATCTGACCTCCTTTTATGGAGTTAGAGCGAGGGCAGCAAGGTGGCCGTCTCCTCCATGTATGCAGCAAGGTGGATGTCACCCGGTATCGCTGAGGGAGGGAAGCAGCAAGTGGGCGGCTGGTGGCTGTCTTTGGGGTGCTGTCTGGGGCTAGAGAATTAGCCCCACCCTGACTCTGGCGAAGGCTGTTGTTGTTGAGATTTTCCTCCCTTAGGAGGACCGGGCCAAGTGAAGGCTGGTCCAGCTGGGATGTAATTTGCCGTGACTCTGAACTCTGCGGCGAGTTACCTGAGCGCTAGAGGGACGTGTGGAAAAGGCGCACATGTGCCCATCTTGCACAGAACCCACGCAGCGCATTTCTGCTCCCTGGGTATGTCCCCTTGGAGTGGGTGTCTTGCCCAGGTAAGGCTGATGGGGAGCTTCGGTATTTTGCCACGTATTGATGTTCAGCATTTCGGTAGTGAAAAAATCACATCCCCGTGCCTGGAGATGGTAGGTATAGGTGTTGGCGGACTGGTGTTGTGGTGTGAGGTGTTGCAGGAGGGAGGTCCAGTGGGTGGTGAAGGGGTCCAATTGGTGGCTGCTGGTGAAAGTGACGAACAGTGTTGAGGGTTGGGGTGATTCCTGGAGAAGGCGACGTAGGTGAAGTGTCCCCCGAATGCATTTTGTTTCTTGCCCGTGGTGGGGGCCCAGATGACGCGGCGGATCTTCATGGCTGGAGGTGGTGTGGTGGTGAAGGTGGGCCTTGGCTGAATGCTAGCCACCGACGGGAGGGTTAGCATTTTACGCTGGTGATCGGGGGAGGGACTAGGGATGTCCCTTGGGAATGCGGGTGGCTATGCTTTCCACATGGCTTGGTGAATGCGGTATGTCACTTGGTTGGTGTTTGGCGGTGTCCGGGTGGTGGGTGGTGAGGGGAAGGGGGTGGCGGTGTATCGCTGGGTGGGCGTGAGACTCGCCCTGATCGGGTTACGGAGGTGGTGAGTTTGGCCATGGGTGGGGAGGGATGTGGTGGTGTGTGTGATGTGGAACGGCGGGCGATGGTTGGTGAAGGTGGGGGGGTGGGGTGGGCGGGGGGGGGGCGGGGGTGGGAGGAGGCTGTGCTGGTGGAATGTCTGGGGCATGGTGGTGGGACTGTGGGTGGTGTTGGGATTTCCAGGTGTGGTGGCTGCATTGGTGGTGCTGTGGTGGTGAGAGGTGAGTTGAGGTCGTCAGAAGGGATGGGGGGGTAGGTGGGGGGGTGGTGGCATTGCAGTGGTCAGGAAAGCTGCCCTGAGCTGGTAATGGTGGTGGTAAGTGTGCTTGGAGGCGTCGTAGTGGAGATGGTTTGGGGTGGTGGATGTGTACTGGAGCAGCCTGGCAAGGGTGGTGTAGGTGGTTGTGGGTGGAGTGTCTGGAGCACAGTGGTGTGGCTGGGAGTGATTCGAGAGTCATCTGGTAAGGTGACTGGGCTGGTGAGAGCGGTGTGGTGGCGAGGGGTGAGGTGAGGTCGCCAGGGGAGGAGAGGGGGATGGGTGAGGATGCAGAGGAGGAGAAGGGAGTGGAAGAAAGGGTGTATGACTCAGATGTGGGGTTTAGGGTTATGGGAGATTGTGAGGTGGGTGGTGAGAGGTGAGAGGTGGGGGATAGTAGACAGGAGGATATAGTTTCAGAAGGTGGGTTAGAGGAGCAGAAGGTGGGGGTTTCGGTGAGCCTGTTAACTCGTCACTTCCCGACCGATTTCCGACCTCCGATACCCCCCAGTCCCGAGCAATTTCGGATTTTTCGGGGGGGGGGGCTCAAACCTCCACATTTGGTGAGAAACATCGAAATTTCATAGAGAAATCACCCTCTTGAGCATATAAATGTTGCTACAAGTGAGAGTCAGCATTAGCTTTTCATTGTCTCTCAGAGTACCTGGCTGCAAAGAAAACGAACTATGGGAGGGTTAACTAATTCAAGCCACTTTAAATTACGTATTTATTTATTTATTTGGTATGAATTTGTGTAGTACAAGAATATATTGGTTTTCACACAATAATATAGGCAATAAAGCATTGTTCAGTCACCAAACACATCAACATTTGGCACCTTCCTTTATGACATTACCACCTCATCATTTTTAATTGTTTCTTACTCTAGCTTCTTTATTTCTTTGTCCTCCACCTCAGGAATCACTTTCACCATGAATTTCGTCATTGGAGAGGCTGTGGCGCAACATGTCCTTACTGGCCAGGTCAGTGCTAAGAGATGAATTGCCGAGTGTGGGGAGGAGGGGGGAGGGGGGGTCAAGTTCGGCCAGCCAGTATCCCCACTTGACAGCAGATAGAGGAAGGTCTCCCACATATGCCTACCAAAAATCACCAGTGAAACATGAAAAATGTGCAAATGACTGACCTTGCAATTGCATAACATATGGGTACGTCGATGGGTGTCACTGTGACAAAACATTGCAACATACCCGTACATCGACAGGACGCCTTGGGTTAAGGTGGAGGCAGGCCTAGTGCTGAGGGACCGTAGTCAGGAAGGAGGCAATAGTAGTGGGGAAAGTGGTGTGAGGGAAAGTGGGAAAGTTAGGAGTAGGAGAGAGTGAAGTAGAAGACGTAGGAGGAGGAGAGTGAGCTCAGGGAAAAGGTGGGGGATGTCTTTTCTGCCAAGGTCTGCTTTTTCGAAGCTCGGCGGATGGATCGTCGTCCTCGGCGCCCTCATTGTTAACCCGAGGCATCCCGTCGACATATGGGTACGTCACAACGTCTTGTTACAGTTAGACCCATCGACGTACCGGTACATCGTGCAATTACAAGGTTCATAATTTTCACAATTTTCAAGTTTCACGGGTGATTTTTGGTAGGCACATGTGGGAGACCTTCCTCTATCTGTTGTTAAGTGAGGATACTGCCTGTCCCCACGTGATCCCCCTCCCCCCCACACTCGGCAATTCACCTGTTAGCAGTGACCTGGCCAGTAAGGACATGTCGTGCCACAGTCTCTCCAATGACGAAATTCATGGTGAAAGTGATTCCTGAGGTCAAAGAAATAAAGAAGCTAGAGGAAGAAACAAGTGATGAGGTGGTAATGTCGTAAAGGAAGGTGCCATATGTGGATATGTTTGGTGACTGAACCACTTTAAATTACGTATTTATTTATTTATTTGGTACGAATTTATGTGCAATACAAGACTATATTGGTTTTCACACAATTATATAGGCAACAGAAGCATTGTTCAGTCACCAAACACATCCACATATGGCACCTTCCTTTACGACATTACCACCTCATCACTTCTGTTTGTTTCTTACTCTAGCTTCTTCATTTCTTTGTCCTCCACCTCAGGAATCACTTTCATCGTGAATTTCGTCAATGGAGAGACCGTGAGGCAACATGTCTTTTACTGGCCAGGATACTGCTAACAGGTGATTTTTTTTTTTTGTCTGACTCTGGGCATAGGCTACACAGCCTGCTATCAAGGCCCAGCAGTCCTCCTACATGCCATACACCTTTACATGTCACCACTTCGGCGCTAACACCCACCGACCATATTGAATACATGCTAGGGCTGTCTCATACAGGACTGGTGCATTGGTATTAGCGGGGGTAATTTTATGACATGTCGGCGGGTCTTCTGGTAGATCAGTAAAGCTTGATTTAACGAAATTCAAATCCTTAAACTGTTCCCTACCCCAGCGAGGATTTGAACCTGGGTCCGTTAGGACTGCAAGCCACCTCTCTACCAATCGAGCCACCGCCTCCCCGCTGCGTGGGAGGGGGGGAGGGGAGGTCAGGTGGGGCCAGGCAGTATCCCTGCTCACAGCAAGTAGAGGAAGGTCTCCCACATATGCCTACAAAAAAATCACCCGCAAATCTCGAAAAATGTGCAAACGATGGGCCTTGCAATTGACTGACATACGATGCATGTCGGTGGGTCTGTCCGCTGAAAAAAGTAGTGGCGTGCATCGTACGTCGGTGGGACTTGGCGGGTTAAGGCATTCAATGGGAACAGGGCATAAAACTCAGGGCAACAAACCTTACACGTATATTACCATAAATTACAATGCTGAGACAATCACATGGCACACTTTACAAGAAAATAATATTGCACACAGATGGACAGGGCCAGAGGACTCGGCGACAGGAGAGTGTGACTGGGGCTTGCTGTTGGGTGAGGCCTGGTGGTAGAGGAGGGCCCAGGCCAGTGGCCTGCATCGAGAGGCCTTGGGTCATCAGGGCGTTTGGGGGCCTTCGTCAGGAGGTCGGCCTACTGTTCTTCGTCTCGTCCAGGGGTGATCAGAGGGCCGTGGTAGAGGGATGCTCGTCTGCAGGTATACGGCAGCTCGGGCCTAGGGGATGGGCCCGATCAGGGAGAGTACGTGCACTTGCCTGCGCTTACCCTGCCAGGTAGAAGGTGGCGCCCCGGGGTCCTGGGAATGTCTCGGCTGGTCCTTGGGCTGCTGTCTCGCTGTTGAGCCTCCGTCAGGTGTGGGCTGCGGCAGCTCGGTGTGGCAGAGTCCACGGGTTGGGACCGCCAAGAGTCAAGTCTAAGAGCTAGGACTCCAGACACCAGGGGTCCTTTCCGGGCCTCTTCCAACTGCTGTTCGAGGGGGGAGGGTGTCCCTGTGGGGAGAGAGGGGGAGGGTACTTACCATTACCCTTTCTTTTAGGTCTTTTCTTGGTACGGCAAGGTTGCTGCCTCATAGGTGCGGCAAGGTGGCCATCAACTCTCCTCCTTTTATGGAGTTAGAGCAAAGCTGGCTGATGTCCGTCTCCTCCCCACATGTGGCAAGGTGGCCATCACCCAGTGTGAGTAGGTGCAGCAAGGTGGCCGTCACCTTTTCTCCTTTTATGGAGTTACAGCGAGAGTGGCTGGCATCCGTCTCCTCCCCGTGTGTGGCAAGGTGGCCGTCACCTTTTCTCCTTTTATGGAGTTAGAGCGAGAGTGGCTGGCATCCGTCTCCTCCCCGTGTGTGGCAAGGTGGCCGTCACCCGGTGTGAGTAAGTGTGGCAAGGTGGCCGTCACCTGACCTCCTTTTATGGAGTTAGAACGAGGGCGGCAAAGAGGCTGTCTCCTCCCCATGTACAGTAAGGCGGCTGTCGCCCCATATAACTGAGGGAGGGAAACAGCAAGTGGGCAGCTGGTGGCCATCTCTGGAATGCTGTCTGTGGCTAGAGAATTAGCCCCACCCCGAACCTGGTTCAATCTCCTACAAACACCGAAGGGTCCTGAGGCTATTAACGTTACCGTGCCTCGAGGTGCAGCTGTGCAGGGCTCTGCTCCTGCACGGCGGCACCCCTCGGCCTGGGATCATCAGCCCAGGGACC
>JAGKTI010000325.1:68750-107625 GCA_018397915.1 Birgus latro
AAGGGAAGTGGAGGAGCGATTGGGTAAATATAGATTGGAGCAGATGGGGGACGTGGAGGGTGTGTGCAAGGTATTCACAGAAGAAATCTGTGCAGCATGTGAGGTGGTGTGTGGGGTGAAGAGAAGACGAAAGGGGGTTCAGGGAACAGCATGGTGGACTGAAGAGGTGAGAGAGGCTGTGGCACAAAAGAAGAAAGCATATAATGAGTGGATGAGGAACAGGGGCGACGAAGAAGCTGAGAGACGGACGAGAGAGTTATATGTAGTGAGGAGGAGAGAGGTGAAAAGATTAGTAAGAGAGAGTAAGAAGAGAGTGGATGAGGAATTTGGAAGGAATTTGAGTGCAAAGTGGAGGGAATGTAAGAAAATGTTCTGGAAGGAGGTAAAGAGAGCTAGACAGGGTGCCAACGAAGTCAGTGGGGGTGTGAAAGATAAAAATGGTAGATTACTAGTGGAGAAGGGAGAAAAAGTAAACAGATGGAGAGAACACTTTAATGAACTGTTGAACATAGAGAATGAAAGTAATGCAAGTATAAGTGGCTGGGGAATGGCAGGGAGAAGGAGGGTTGTGAGAAGAGAGGAAGAAATCACCAGGATGGAAGTGGTGGAAGCAATGAAGAAAGTTAAAATGGGGAAAGCCCCAGGAATTGATGGAGTGTGTGGTGAAATGCTGAAGCATGGGGGAGAGATAGTAATAGAATGGATGTGGAAGGTGTGCAGATTGGCTTGGGAGGAGGGTAGAGTCCCGGAGGATTGGAAGTCAGGTATAATTATTCCTCTGTACAAAGGAAAAGGGGAAAAAGCAGTGTGTGGTAATCATAGGGGCATTTGCCTTCTCAGTGTAATAGGAAAAGTATATGGTAGGATACTTATTGACAGAGTTAGGGAAATTACTGAGGAATTAGTTGGAGAAGAACAAGGAGGTTTTAGGAAGGGAAGAGGTTGTGTAGACCAGATATTCATTCTTAGATCCTTAGTGGAAAAGTTTCTAGAGAAGGGCAAGAAGTTGTATGCAGCCTTTATGGATCTGGAGAAAGCATATGACAGGGTGGATAGACAAGGTTTGTGGAAGGTATTAAGAATATATGGAGTGGATGGGAAGTTGTTGAAGGCAGTGAAGAGTATGTATGAGGGTGCTAAGGCTGCAGTGCGTGTGGATGGCAAACTGAGTGAATCTTTCCATTTGAAGGTCGGATTGAAACAAGGATGTGTCATGTCTCCATGGCTGTTCAATCTGTTTATGGATGGGGTTATAAAAGAGATACAAGGTCGGGCACTGGATGTTGGAGTGGCCCTAGTGAGAGAGGGCAGTGTGTGGAAACTCCCTGTACTGTTGTTTGCAGATGATACTGTGTTGTTGAGTGAAGACGAAGGAGAGCTCCAAGGCTTGGTAGATGAGTTTGGGAGAGTGTGTAAGAAACGGAATCTAAAGGTGAATGTGGGGAAGAGTAAAGTGATGGTCTTCGAGAGAAGTGAAGCCAGTGAGTGTACAGTGAGACTGGATGGGAAGGATATGGAGAATGTGAGTGAATTTAAGTACTTGGGCAGTGTGATGAGTAAGGATGGTAGTCTGGAGGGTGAAGTGCTCGAAAGGGTACAGCAGGGAAGGAAGGTTGCTGGTTCGTTGAAAGCAGTGATAAGAAACAGGGAGGTGAGCATGGAAGTGAAAAAGTTGTTACATGACAGTATTGTGATACCAACTCTGACATATGGAAGTGAAGCTTGGACCCTGTTGGAAGGACAGAAGTCAAGAGTGAGAGCAGTGGAAATGAGTTATTTGAGAGGAGCATGTGGAGTCACATGGAGAGACAGACAACAAATGAGGAAGTGAAGGAGCGTTGTGGTGTGGTTGAGGACGTGATGGGAAGCGTTAGGAGAAACCGTTAAGGTGGTTTGGGCATGTGGAGAGGATGGAGAGCGAAAGATTGACGAGGAGAGTGTATGTGAGTGAGGTGGAGGGGGCGAGAGGGAGGGGGAGGCCGAGGATGAGATGGAGGGATGGAGTGGAGAGGTATATGAGAGAGGGGGGTGTGAGTTGGGAGCGTGGTAGTGAAATGGCAGGGGACAGAGTGACATGGAGGCGATTTGTTTGTGGCCACCCCGTTCGGGATTGAGGCGTCTGCCAATAGATAGAGATAGATAGAACAGTTACTGCCTTGTTTTTGTGTCCAGTCCTTTCCCTAAGAAATGCCGACCAGGTCTAGAATAGGGACCCACTGTAGCCTGCGTGTTTCAGGGACGAGAAACCTGCTCACAAATACGTAGCATAACAATTTTCATCCACATACTTATATTTCCATTCCCCCCGTGACATCTGGCGACCTCATTCCAGGATATTAACTCCTAGCCTTGAAGTTATTAACGAAATACACTCACTCACCTTTAGCTAGGTATTAGTAATTAAAGTTTATAAGCATTGCCTTACTGATGGTTATTGATTTTGCTTCATAAATTTTATGTAAGTTTTCCCAGCCAGTTGCAATTTTTTATTTCTCCTTTACCAGTTTAACTAAAACTGGTCACCACCAGACTGCTTATATTCATTATTTTCGAGTATTGTATTAGCATTCGACTGCAGAACAGCAGCCAGTATATCAGTCTTTAGTTCACTCAGTCTCAGTCTGAGTTAGCGTCATGGCAACCAGTATATACTGTATATACAGGAAGCCGAGGATGTGGGACTTACCAATCCCCAGGAAATTAAAGACTATGTGCTCTCACGGAACAATTATGAACGTGAGAATAAAGCCTGTGAAGAGCGGTAAATTCAGCGAGAGGAACGTGAGAGAGAACGTGGACACAAGCGAGAACAACGTGAACACGAGCGTGCCGAGCGTGAGGCATATGAGAAACATGAGCATGAAGTGCTGAAGCTCAAGCGAGACTCCTTGGCTTCGGGCACATCGGGTGCAGCCGACCCGAGCTCCACAAGCGCTCTCCCAGCACCTGTTCTGGCAACCCCATGCATCAAGCTTCCTTCGTTTAAGGAAGGCGAGCGAATCAAGCCATTCATAGCTCGGTTCGAGGACATGGCGCAGCTGTACGAGCTGGACGAAGCAGCTAAGTGGTGTCAGTTTCTTAGCTTGTTTGAGGGCCCTGCCCTCGATATTCTCCACAGAATTCGCGGAGACAATCTCACGTATGAGATGATGAAGCCGCACTCATCAAAGCGTACAGTCTCACGGTTGATGACGCCAGGAGTCATTTCATGAGGGCGCGTCTCCAAGAAAAGAAGACAACTGTTCAGTTCCTCGACTGTCTCATTGCGTACCTAGACGAGTGGATGGAGAAAGATGAGACCCCACGCACGCGAGAGGAGATAATTGGCTTTGTGCTACGTACACAGCTGAGAAAGTCGTGGCCTGCTGAGCTTATGGCTCAGCTCAAGATTTGCAAAATAAAGAATGCCAACCAAATGGTGGAAAAGGCTGATGCATTCCTCACTGCGTACAGGTACCAAACTCGTAAGCAACAGTCCTGGAACAGGAAAGATACTGCCAAGTCTGGAAAGCCACCTCAGAGCGAACCCCAGCATCAAGGCCATTCTCAGAATAATAGCCACGGTCCAGACAAATCGCAGAAAGAGGACCAAGGGCAAAATGTTCAGCAACCTGCTTGGAAGAGGTACAACAAGTACCCTAACCAGCAGCAGTATCAGCCACGTAATCGACAAGCAGGACAATCCTTTTCAGCGCCAGCCCCAGTGTATCGGAGGCAGGAGGCAAATGCAGCCTACATTCCATGGCAAGCGCATGATGGTGTCGTCCCCAACAGCACAGGTCCTTCTTCACAAGGAACTAGTCTTCCTCAGACAGTAAACCCTCCTCCACAGGTGGTCAATGCTCCAACTCCCCAGATGGTGAGTACGACCCCTCAGGCATCTAGTCCAAGTATGACCCCTCAGGCATCTAGTCCAAGTATGATCCCTCAGGCATCTAGTCCAAGTATGACCCCTCAGGCATCCAGTCCAAGTATGACCCCTCAGCCATCTATGCCTCAGGGCGTCACGTTCACAGAGTTGTACGCTATGCAGCCTTGTCAGTGGCTGGCCGCTTCCTCCACAGGCCCTCTCACAGGTAACAGTGCCATCCTTCTTCAGCCACGGGTTTGTGGGAGGCGTTTCTGTAAATGTCCTAAGAGACAATGGTTCTTCAGGGTGCACGGTCTGGCAGAGTCTAGATCGGCCTAAAGAATGCTCAGGTAGACAGATCCAAGCTCAGCTTATTGATGGATCAGTGAGATTGTTCCCTGAGGCACGTATCCAGGAAGCATCTCCCTTTTACACAGGTTTGACAGTTGCAGTTGTCATGCCAGAACCTTTGTTTGATCTTATTATAGGTATGATACCAGGTGCCAAATATAGTTGCACCGTAGACGTCACTACTCAGACTTCGGCTGCAGTAACACGAGCCATGGCCAAGGCTCCAAACCGTGTCACCCCAGTTACCATTGCATCGCCGCAAGATCTGACTGATAGTCAAGATGTTGTCCTGGAATAACAGTTTAACCCAACACTTGGTGCTGTGCGGAAGAACCAAAAGGGTAAGGTGATTAAGTATTCACAGGGAGGCCAAGCCAGGTTTCTTCACAAACAAGGACGCCTTTACTGTGAGTCATAAACACCCCAGGACGAGGTTCGACCGCAGTTCGTCGTTCCCGCAAAGTATCACCGAGCAGTTTTAGAATGGGGTCATTGTTCAGCATCAGAAGGTCACTTAGGCAAAAAGAAAACCCAAGGCCGTATTCGTGCTGACTTTTTCTGGCCAGAAATGGGACAGGAAATAGATAGGTTTGTGCGTTCCTGCAATGTGTGTCGATGTACCACCAATCAGGGACGTGTCCTTCCTGTGCCGTTTGAATCCACACCCATAATCTCTGAGTCATTTGAGAGAGAGGGCAGTGGCAGTGTGGGTGCATATGTGACGCCTCGCCTGTTAGTCACACAGGACACGTTATATCTGGGGTTTCTACATACATATGTACCGTAGGTTAAGGGGGAAGTTCGAGACCCCCACAGAGGCAATCCGAGGCTGTGTCTGAATTACCTTGTGGTGCATCCCGAGAATATGCACATTATCCCTGTTATCCTGCGTATCTGAGGTTCAACTATTTGTCCCTCGGATACGTATGCAAGTGGTAGGAGCTTAACTTGCCGCATCTCTGAGGGTCGACTTCTCGTACCTCAAGTACGTAGACTTATGGTGGGGTTCTTTCTCAAGACCGAGTCAGAATACTAGGAAGAGGACAAGACACAAAAACACGGCAGAAACCAACTTACAAACATATATTCTAAAGTGTAATCCCAGATACACATATAACCATTAAAAAAGGGAAATGAGTTAGATGGTTGTTGTTGTTGTTGTTGTTGAGATTTTCCTCCCTTGGGAGGATGGGGTTCAGGGTGGAGAGCCCGTCAGAGGATGGCAGTAAACAGGGGGGCGTCCTCTGCATAGCAACAGAGGATGCTGGCGTAGGGGGGGGGGGGGCAGGGCGAGAGAGCAGAGTGGTCGCGGCGCCAATGGTCGGGCGCTGACGAGCTGCAGTGGTGCCGCCCCGACGATGCCCCCGCTCGCCCAGCTCCCCAGCAGCAGGTGGAGGCCCAGGGGGGAAGGCCCGTCGCAGTGGTTGGAGGGTTAGCCCCGGTCCTGGTGGAAGAGGGAGGGTATAGTGGAGACCCTCAACCTCCTGGTGGCGGACAGGGCTGCTCCGTAAAGCAACAGGCCCATCCCCCCCAGTGGAAACACTGCCGCAGGGAGCTGGTCCCACCGAGAGCAGCGGTGGAGGTGGTCTCGGTGGGAGATGGACTGCGAGCAGTGCTGCCAACCAAAGTGCTCCAGAATTCCCTGAATCCTCGAGCAAAAATTCCCTAGAATTCCCCATCCCATAATAATGTATCTTATGGTAGGAAAGAAAACATTAAACTGGATGGAAAGATATTTTTTTTTTTACAAACAAGAGTGTGTACAAGCTATTTGCATTACTTTATACATATTCATGTGCACACTGCACAAATATAACATAAATAAAAACACTTTGCTTCACATTTCTATAAGGAAAAAACTCTCTTGGTTAAAAGAAGGCTAAGATCATGTTAATTGCTGATTAATCCGATTCACTTGCATCACGCTCATACATACCTAGATTCATTTTACTTATTAATTTGTCATCAACAGAAAAAGTGCCACATCTAACATCCCCCAAATACCGTTCGGAATGGAGAAATCCTACAAGTGTTTTGGTTGAAAGACTGTTCCTCTGTTTTGTTTTCAGGTTGTTCACAGCTGAGAAAATTCTTTCTGCCGTGGCACTTAAATGAGGAAGACAGAGCAGACCAGAAACAAGTTGTGACAAATTTGGAAACATTGGTGTATCATCACCACTCTTCATTTCTTTAATTATATGCCAAAACTCTTCAACATCAGTGGAATCTGGAACATTAAGTTCAGTGTTTCTCAACACCCTCCATTCCCTGTCTACCTCATTCAACTGATCATGCCCTATTATCCCAGGAACTAAACTAGCTAGTGGTGCAATGGAGGTTACATTCCTTTCCATGACTACTCTGGGATGAATGAAGCTGATGTTTTTGAGTATCAAGCTTTTAAATGGAAATCTCATATATATCTGATTTACACTCTCAATGAGGAACCATAAGCAACGTTTCTGAAAAGCTTCTAGATCAGGCTTGGACAATCCATGAGTGTTATTTTCAACTGCAGCAGATACTTTGGCACCCAAATAAATCCTATGAAGGGGAACAAAATTGGATGGATTTCTGTACTGCATATTTTCAATAGCAGTACTCCTCACATAATCGTCTCTCATGTAACAGTCCATGATTGTCTTACAAACAGTGCTGACTGACTCATACATGGTATGGATCTGAGGGCCTTGTGACTGCACTGATTTATTAAGATCATTGAAAAGAGGCAAAATGAACTCAAGAAACTGTAAGTAGAGCTTGTTTGCTGGATCCTTCAGCTTATCTAAAATACTCTCAGCTGCTAAGATCCTCTCAGATAAAGCTGCACCTGTAAAATAAAGCTGAAGAGCATCATACTGCTCCAATAGCCTAGAAACTACAGCCTGCAAAGAGAGCCAACGAGTCTGACTAGGGTGAAGCAGTTTGTGGGGTTTTACATTCACAAACTCCTGGAAATCTTTCAGCTCAGATAGCCGCTTAGGGCTGGACATGAAATAATTGTAAACATCCCTGGCTAACTGTTCTACTGCTCTTGGGAGAGCTGCACAAGCATAAGAAGCACACAAATGAAAGCTGTGACAGATGCACTTCATAATAAATAAGTCAGGAATGTCACTTTTCAAACGAGAAGCAAGAGAATTATGAGCACCCATCATAACACTGGCACCATCTGAGGCAAAACCAATCATATTATCTTTATATGGAATTCCTTCATCTGCTAAACATTTCACCACAATCTCATACAAACTCTGGGCACTAGCATTTTCAACTGGAACCAGATCATAAAATGCATCAGTGACTTTTGTGTTAATCATTGTGCGAGCAATTACACAGAGATGTTTGGTGCACCCTTTGTCAGTGGACTCATCAACTATGAGTGAAAAATTTTTTTCTCTCAAAATGTCTACCAACTCCTCTTTACTAGACTTACCAAGTACATTCCTTATCACTGCTGTGGTTTTTGTTCTGCTACTTGCAATTTTCTTTGCAATATCAGAGTCCTTACACACTGATCTTACTAATTCTGGTAGGTGTGTCATGATATTTAATGGGAGGTTGTGTTCCACAACAATTGCAGCAAGTTTTATTTCGCCTTCTTTCACATTCTTTTCTCTCAATGGGTTACTGACAGATGGCAAAGTGTGGGTTGCTTAAATACACTCCTAATACTAGTTTTATGTTTCTGTCCCTGTGCATGCTTTTCTAATTCAGATTTCTTTGCATTTAATTCACAGTCACAGGCCTTGCAGTAAGCTCTGGTTTCACTTTTAGCACTAGGTTGTAACCATCCCCTAAATGTAGGTAAGGATTCCCAGTGCTTTGCATATTTCTGTAAATACTTAGCCTTCTTAGCAGCCTTGGATGGAGTGTCTGGGGGTGGGGGAGTCTTAGGATCATCTGGGTCATCCATGGTAACAACTGTAAAGGACATACTGTATATATCCTCATCACTAACTTATGGACATGTAATAGAGGTCTACAGAGTAATAATATAAATGATAAAATCAACAGTTAAGAAACTAGATATAAAATGTTTTTTCCAAACCTCCAACTGCTGCAATTCACATATGTAGCCTAATTACTGACTAGTTTGAAACCAGTTCAGAGTTTAGTGATATTGAGCATATCGCTCTTACTTTGGCTTCATAGCTTACATGAATGTAATACTTCCAATATCATCTATCATCAAAATATTCACAACCTCTAATACATGTACAGTAGCTCCCAAACCATCGTTAAAATAGCCTACCTAATGAACAGCAGACAAGTCTGACGACTGTAGACCGTGGATGGAGACTGTCTGTGGAAGTGTCGATGAGTGGGGAGTAAACTGGTGGTGACTTCTGCTGAGGGCGACTGGGTGACGGTTACTGTACTGCAGGTGTAGCCGCTTACTGTGTAGCGAAGGGACAGTGGGACATGGACGGCTAGCATATGTTTACCCTCTGGGTCTGACCTGTTCGGTTCAGGTTCACACCCACACAGTATCACGATATTCACACATTGCAGACTGAATTTCTTCCGATCTGGTAAATAAAGTGTCAACTCTTTCTCTTATAAGCACATTTTGTATTCAGTATTGTTGATTTTTTTTCTGTCGATAAATTGCATTATTTACGCAATAAATTCTTAACGCCCAAATTTCCCCAAATTGAGAGATTTTCCCCATTTCCCCATTCGGACCATCGATTCCCTAAATCTGGGGAAATTTCCCCAAGGTTGGCAGCACTGACTGCGAGTCTGGTTAGATGGTAGATGATGATGATGATGATGAAGAGATTCGCCACACGGGTGCGGCACGGGCTCGATGGTGATGATGAGAGACAGCACTTATATATCACGATATACCGAGTTGTATTATATCACGATATACCGAGTTGTATATTATACTCGTCACTCGCAGGGTGGTGTACGCATGAGGGGACGAAGTTGCGGTGTCACAGAGGGAGGGTAGACTTTACTATTTTATTGCTAGGGAACATACAGACTTATGTTTTCGGTGTAATCCTGGTTCGTCTTACTTAGGTGCACTGTCACTGGGGAGGGAAGAGATTAAGTATGTGATATGCAAGGGGCAGCACTGTTATTTCCCAGGATTCACACAGGTTTCAATAGGAGCACCTCTTGATACAGTATCACTGAGGGAGTGGAGATATTAAATATAGATAGTATTCAAAGGGTTACACTGTGCTTCCAGTGATCTATACAAATCATCTGTATATACACACTATGGCTCGTCCATTCCTATGTATTGCAGAACACTGTAATGTTACTTTGGCCATTTCACTTATGTAGAGAGCGCTTTGTGTCACAATTATGGTCTGGTGAATTTGTACTGGTCTGTATTCGGCCCACCACACCACACTTTCACTATCACTGAGTGGTGGGGGCCTTGGGTCGTCTCTGGGCCTCTCTGGCTGGTGGCGTCGTGGGAGGCTCACCCTTCCTGGAGCCCCGACAGGAAGTGTGGGCTCGGGACTGGGGCCAAAGAGCAAGAGCAGATAGGCCTGGCACCAACTCCGGGGAGTGCCTGGCGGTGCCCCGGCTACAGGCAAGCCTCACCCTGGAGTCCTGGGTAAGCCACGGGGTGTCTGGGGGCCTGGCTCCCTCAAACCTGGGGTCGCCGTCAGGGAAGGAATGCGGCAACTGCTGGAGGGAGGAGTCGCCGACAGGGTCACCTCTCGGCAATCTCGGGCTGGGGGCGTCACCGGCTGGACACACGGGTGGTGACCCATCTGGTGGGACCTCTGCCACAAGGGCTGCACTGGAGGGGCGGGCTGAAGGGAGCCAAGGCCCTGGATAGGGCCTTGCCAGTGCTCCTCCAGCAGGGGGTCTCCCACAGACTCATCCCCCGGTGGGGGAGGGAGAACGTCCCACCTGGCCGCAGGAAACAGGGTGGGCCAGGCAAGGGAGCTCTTCAACAGGAGATGCCTGAAAGACAGAGGGTGAGGAGCGGATGATGGCCTGCTCAACCTACCCCGTGAGAACGATGGCCTGCACAACAGTTCCTCTGCCCCATCGGACTGCAGAGAAAACGCGAGTCTGAGTTCACTCTACCCTGCCTCCTGAAGGGGAAAGGGGACCTCCTATAGGTGAGGAACGGACGATGGCCTGCTCTATCTCACGCCCACCACAAACAATGGCCTATGCCGCAGTCCTACAGGAGGAAGTAGCAGAGGGGGGGACGATGGCTTGCCCTATCTCGTGCCCGACACGGACGGTGGCCTGTGTCGCGGTGCTACTCTGGGGGGAGGCTGCAGGAGAAGAGCAGATGATGGCCTGCCCAGCCTCGACCCAACATGGACGATGACCTGTGCCGCGGCCCTGCAGGGGGGTGGCAACTGAGGAACGGACGATGGCCTGTTCTGTCTCAGACATGGTGTGGACAATGGCCTGCACCACGGCGTTGCTCGGAGTTGTGGTGGCAACTCCACCCCTAACCTGGCAAGGAGGACTCTCGCCCAGGCCTAGGTAATTCTTCCTGCTCACCTGGTGCAGTGTTGGTTGGGAGCAAGAGCGGCGCCAGGGACTCGGACAGGTAAGCCGCTCCTGCCAGGAGCCTCTCGATGTTGGCCGCGCACCCCCAGTGGTCCTCTGTAGGCTGGGGGTGTTGCTATTGTCTGCATCCGTGAGTTGTCCCGCCGTAATTTCTGACTAACGCATTTCAATTCACATGAGTGTTCACACCCACACTGAGTGTTAAGATGTGACATGCCCAAGTTTGCCTAGGGATTCTCAACTTACCGATATTAGCCATAAGTGTAGGATCATAAACTGGGGCAATCGTGGTGATCCCAGCTGAGGACAATGATGACGAGCCCTTAACCGTTAACTGGGAAACACCTTGTTCTCCAGTTAATAGGGATATAGGTTTAACCAGTAAACTACAGGAGTCCTCAGAGACTTGAGCAAGCCAAGGACTACGTTTCCTGGTTAATAATCTACTAATAAGGAAATAATGGCGACCTCGAATGTACGAGCTGACTGTCAGTTGAATTTTCAGCTGAACCGTACTTTTCATTGTATATGGATTGACTATTGGGCAGATGGTAATTGTAATTTAATACAAACTGTTTGAAACATTGACACTATTGATGCTCCACTTCGAATGATTTCACAGGTACAGTTGGAGGGTGTAGCACCTTTGCCATCCAGATCAGCTGATCGTCTCTGCCACACGCTGCCACCTCTTCTCCTCTGCCCTTGTTGCCTCTGTTATGTTATTAATGTGTATTACAGTATATCACTTGACATGTAAGTATAGTTACACTACAACTGTCACACCTACACCGTGTATCACATACACCACGCTACATAACAATTAGATGTTGAAGTAAATGTAGCGAACTTTCACTCAGTTTGCCTGAGTACAGGATTTTTCACTGTCATTACGGAGTTTTTTCCCTCAAGCTTCCTTCTATTAAAGTAGATACGAGGTTTTTACGCTCATTGGCGACAGTGATTTTCTCCTGTAGCAGGACAGTATACACACCATAGTGTGAATCTTGTGTGACTGAGTTAGGATGTATATGTATGTATATATTGTTACGAGGGAGAATTTGCCAGTTAGGATGCCGAGAACCATCTCACTGATTAGTTTGCTTACTGTTAGTGAGTGTAGTTATTTCGTAAGTTATGCATTCATTTTTATGCTCTTTTTCTCTATAATGTTTTATTTACGTGATTGTTTGTTAAACTATGTAATTTAAGTTTGGTAATTAATTTAGAGTGTTATGTAATGTAAAAAGACTGGCATATTTTGGTTGTCTCTTTGTTGGCAACTGTTAACCGTCAAGTTCGTGCTAGAAGTTTCCTGAATAATGCAAGCTTATATAAGGAAGGGGATGAGACACTAGCAGTTTTAAGGTTCAGTTGGGCCTCGGTCAGTTTGAGTGAAGTTTAGCTGGTGCAGTGTCAGTGAAGTTTGTATATTTTCGGTACTTGTGAAAGCAGTGAAGTGTTATTGAAGTTTGCGTAATTTCGGTAATTGTGAAAACAGTGAAGTGTTGTCAAGCATTAGGTGTAAAGTGTTGTCAAGTATTAAGTGCAATTGCAGTTAGTAAAGTTCGTATAGCTCCAGTGCTGGTGGGAAAGTGAAATGAAGTTAGAAAGCATTGTGGAGTTATTTGGAAAACAAAGACAGTGAACTTTAACCGGAGGAATCCCATCGACATATGGGTACGTCGCAACGTTTTGTCACAGCTTCACCCATCAACGTACGGGTACGTCGCGCAATTGCAAGGGCCATAATCTGCACAATTTTCAAGTTTCATGGGTAATTTTTGGTAGGCATATGTGGGAGACCTTCCTCTACCTGCTGTCAAGCGGGGATACTGCCTGGCCCCACCTAACCCCCCTCCCCCCACCCATACTGGGCAATTCACCTGTTAGCAGTAACCTGGCCAGTAAAGGTATGTTGCCCCACGGTCTCTCCAATGACGAAATTCACGGTGAAAGTGATTCCTGAGGTGAAGGACAAAGAAATAAAGAAGCTAGGGCAAGAAACAAACAGAAGTGATGAAGTGGTAATGTCATAAAGGAGGGTGCCATATGTGGATGTGTTTGGTGACGGATCTATGCTTCTATTGCCTGTATAAATGTGTGAAAACCAATATGGTCTTGTACTACACATAAATTCGTACCAAACACATAAATAAATACGTAATTTAAACTGGCTTGAATTAGTTAGCCCTTCCATAGTTCGTTTTCTTTAGCCAGGTACCCCGAGAAAGAGGGAAAACGTAAGGCTGACTCGTCACCTGTAGCACCATTTATCGCCTCAGGAAGGAAATTTCTCTATGAATTTTCGATGTTTCTCACCAAAAGCAAAAGTTTGAGCAAAAAAAAAAAAATCCAAAATTGTTCGGGACTGCGGGATATTTGAGGTTGGAAATCAGTCGGGACGTGACGGGTTAAGAAGCCAGTGTTTATTTTCGCCTCAGCTGATCTTGCGTGCAGTACCTAAAGGCTGACCATACGAAGAATGACTCACTGGGCAACGTCCTTCCTATACTGAACTACCGCTGTTGGAGCCTGTGGCAGTGTGGGGAGTAGGACGTAACACTGGTGTCAGGAGAGGGATAATTTCAGGACTGCAATGAGTCTAACCTTCGACATAGAAGTATGAGGTGAGCAATAGTGCAGCAAGCATGTGGACGACCAGTTGAAGTCAAATGGTGAGGAAATGGTGATGAAGTGCAGCCAGCAAGTGGACGGCCAGCTGAAGATTGGTGAGGAAATGGTGACGGAGGGCAGCCAGCGTGTGGATGGCCAGCTGGAGATTAGTGAGAGAATAGTGATGGAATGCAGACAGCATGTAGATAGTCAGTTGAAGCATGTAGTTGACCATGTAAAAATAATTAGTGAGAAAATGGAGGCTGTAGAGAAATATTGCACTGCTGAACCTCAGGTTACTGTACAGGGAGCATATGAAAGAAATGGACAGTGTATGGTGAATCTTGATGGATCCCAGGCATCTAAAGGTAGTATAACCGGGTTGAATAATCAGAATGCAGACGTTTTAAGTCCTGGCCTTAATTATGATGCCCCAGTTTTTAGACCCCAAGTCAGTGAAGTGCATGGCAATGGGGGTCCAATTAAGAAGAAACCTCATGAATTTGATGGTAGAGTATCTTGGGAAGCTTAACGTGCGCAGTTCGAGTTACTTGCGGATCAGAATGGCTGGAATGATAGGCAGAAGACAGTGCAGCTGGCTACTAGCCTTAAGGGTGCCACAATGGAAATTCTGGGCAAGATGTCAGTGATGAAGAGGAACATTTATCAGTCCCTAGTAGAAGTGCTGGAGCACAGATATGGAACCATATACCGGACTGAGGTTTACAGAGCAAGATTCCAGAGCCGTGTACGGGCTGGAGGAGAATCCCTACAGCAGCTTGCTCATGACCTGGAGAGTATGGCATATAAAGCATACCCTGGAGCAGCAGCTAACCTGTCGGGTATTCTACTGAGGGACCAGTTCATCAATGATCTTGACAGTGCAGAGTTGAAAGTGCAGGTGAAGCAGGCACAACCCAGAAGCATGCAAGAAGCACTTACCAGGGCTCTAGAGTTTGAGTCCTATGTCAGGTCAAGTACGTCCACTTTTCAGACAGGTCGTACTGCAGGATTCAAGGCAAGAAAGGGGCAGGTATGTGAAATGGAAAAATTTGAGGGAAGTTGCTGGTGCTGTGGGAAGCCAGGACACAGAAAAGAGGACTGCTACAAGTGGAAGAGGGAACAAGAGAAAACCAGTGGAGGTTGCTGATTCTGCAGGAAGCCAGGGCACAAGAAGGAGGATTGTCACAAATGGAAGAAGGAGCAAGAACAGAGTAGTGCAAGGAATCTTCAATTGTAAAAAGAGCGTGTTGGACATGTAGAAAGGTGGGTCACTTCAGTTCTGAGTGTCCGAAGAAGAAAAAGGACGATAAGAAGAAGGTTGCAGAAGACCAGAAAGGAGTGGAAAACTAATGGAGGCTGGTGTGATGGGGCAACCACCAGCCAGCTTGTCCCAAGTAGCCCCACCGCCGAGAAAATGCAAGAGAACAGCAATCGAAAGTGTGCAAATAGATTTAAGGATAGATGGAAAGAAGTATTCCCTGGTGATTGATTCGGCCTCAGAGCAGACTTTTGTGAGGTCTGATCTGTTACATCATCGGTATCTGCGTGAGTCATTGGAACAACTGTGTGGCATAACTGGGCATTGTGCAGAACTGAGGGGACCCCTGGATGTCCAGATTGAAGTGACAGGGCAAGAGGCTCCTCTTCCAGTTTACATGGTCGACATAGAGGATCCTTGTCTTCTAGGTCTTGACTATCTGATGTCCATGGGATGTGAGCTGTACTTCTGCTCCATGAAGCTGAAGGTTCAAGGAAGGTCGGTTCCCGTCACGGCAGTGAAACGTACCAGTTCTGGTGGCGAGGTGAGGGTGCTGCGCACTACAGTGAAACCCCCCAAATCAGAACTGTTGCTCCAGTGAAAGGTGAGTGGGTCTTTAGACAGCTGTATAGGGGTAGTAGAGCCGAATGTACGGTGCAAGACGAAGGCTGGAGTGATAGTGGGGAGAACACTGGTGGAAACAGGTGCAAATGAAGTGCCAGTTGTGGTGGCCAATTTCTCCCGAGAGCCACAGAAGATCAACGAGGGAGAAATTGTGGGACTGTGCCAGGCGGTGGACCTGAGTGGCATCAGAGGAAGGCCTGTAAAAGGAGTGTAGTCAAGGAAGACGGGTACGTGCCAGACCACCTACAGGACCTATTTTCAAGGAGTAGCCAATGCCTGGATGGCTCACAAGTGCTGAAGTTGAGGCAGTTGCTGACGAAGTTTGCTGATGTCTTCTCCACTGGAGATCTAGACCTGGGGTGCACTGACCTGGTGAAGCATAGTATAGACATTGGGAATCACTGCCCGATTGAACAGCCAGCACAGAGGATGGCGTCAGTCCAATGCCAGAAATGGAAAAGGTGATGGAGAATCTCCAAAGTCAAGGGGTAATAGAAAAGTCCAACAGTCCTTGGGCATCAGCAGTGGTTCTGGTAAGAAAGAAAGATAGCTCAGTAAGGTGCTGTGTAGATTATCGAGCCCTGAATGATGTGACTGTGAAGGATGCATACCCCTTGCCAAGAACTGATGACACCCTGGATGCTCTGTCAGGTGCTAAGTGGTTCTCCACCCTAAACATGAAGGCAGGATATCATCAGGTCAAGGTTGCAGAGAAGGACAAAGAGAAGACAGCCTTTTCATACGGGCGGGGTTTGTGGCAGTTTAACCCACCCAGTCCCGACCGGTTTTTTATCCAGCCTACCCCCAGATCCCGACTGACTTTTTACTTTTTGTTTTTTGGCTCAAACCTCCGCTTTTGGTGAAAAACATCGAAAACTCATTGAGAAATCGCGCTCATGAGCTTAAAAATGTTGATACAGGTGTCATTCAACCTTACGTTTTCCTTCTTTTTCAGGGTACCTGGCTAAAGAAAACGAACTATGGAAGGGTAAGCTAATTCAAGCCACTTTAAATTACAGATTTATTTATTTATTTGGTACGAATTTATGTGTAGTACAAGTCTATATTGGTTTTCACACTATAACATAGGTGATAAAAGCATTGTTCACTCACCCAAAACCTCAGTATATGGCAACTTCCTTTACGACATTACCGCGTCATCACTTCTGTTTGTTTCTACCTCTAGCTTCTTTGTTCATTTGTCCTCCACCTCAGGGATCACTTTCACCGTGAATTTCGACATTGGAGAGACTGTGGAGCAACATACCTTTACTGGGTCGATAACTGCTAACAGATGAATTGCCCAGTGTGGGGGGGAGGGGGGAAGGGGGGTTAGGTGGGGCCAGACAGTATCCCCGCTTGACAGCTGGTAGAGGAAGGTCTCCCACATATGCCTACCAAAAATCACCTGCAAATGTTGAAAAATGTGCACACAATGGGCCTTGCAATTGAGTGACATTTGATGCACGTCAGTGGGTCTATCCGTGGAAAAAAGTAACCACGTTCATCGTACGTCGTTGGGACTCGGCGGGTTAAGGTGATGCCTTTTGGTCTATGCAATGCCCCAGCTACTTTTGAGCGTCTAATGGATCGCGTACTGGAAGGCCTCCACTGGCAGACGGCCCTCATCTATCTGGACGATGTGACTGTATTTGCATGGACTTTCGACTAGGAATTAGCGAGGCTGTCGGAGGTGTTGAACAGGATCCACGCAGCGCACCTCAAGCTGAACCCCAAGAGGTGCTACTTGTTTCAGAAGGAAGTAAAGTACCTGGGACACATTGTAGGTGAGAGCGGCGTCCATACTGACCCGAAGAAGGTGGCACCAGTGGAAAACTGGCCGGTTCGATCTTGAGTGAAGGAGCTACGGAGTTTCTTTGGCTTGTGTACCTACTGCCGGCATTTTATCAAGGACTTTGCAACGATAGCTGCACCTCTGCACAAGCTGTTGGGGAAGAGACAGAAGTTTGCATGGACAGCAGAGACTCAGGAAGCCTTCGACGAACTCAAACATGCATTGGCAAGCTCTCCAGTATTGCCGAACCATGATCAGAGTCAGCCATTTATCTTGGACTGTGACCATGGTATCGGTGGAGTCCTGTTGCAGAAGAAGAATGAAAAAGAATATGTGGCAGCATATTACAGCAAGAAGCTCAGCCCACTGGAGTGGAACTACTATGTGATCCATAAGGAACTCTTGGCAGTGAAAAAGCCTTGATTTCTTTCATCCCTACATTTATGGGTCAAACTTTATCATCAGGATGGACCATGCGGCAATCAAGTGGCCGAAAACGCTTAAGAATCCAGAAGGACAACTGGCACGCTGGCTCAGGAAGCTAGACCAGCACAATTATGAGTTGCATCACCGTCCTGGGCGGGTATATGGCAATGCTGACAGTTTGAGTCGTCGCCCTTGTGATCTGGAATGCTGGCAGTGTAGTAAAAAGGAAGGTCATAGTAAGAAATGCAGCCGTACTGCAGTGACAGGGCCAATGTCAGATGAAGCAGACCTGAAGTGGATGCAGGTGGGGGATGCAGATTTATGGCCAGTGCTGGAGTGGCTGCAGCGGAGTACAGTGCGACCATCTTGGGAAGAAGTTTCCAGGTTGAGCCACGCAACCAAGAGTTACTGGAGTCAGTGGGACCTTTTTCGTTTGAATAACGAACTACTGGAGCGTCAGTGAGAGACACCCGATGGCCACAGCAAGTATTGACAACTGGTGGTTCCGAAGAAGATGAGGTCAGAGGTCTTGGATGAGTCCCATAACCAGATCACCAATGGGCACCTGAAAGTGAAGAAAACTCTAAGCCGGCTGCAACAGAGGTTCTACTGGATTGGCATGCATCAGGATGTTGAAGAGTGGTGTCGGGCCTGTGATGTGTGCTGTCCCAAGAAAGGACCCAAGAAACTTGGTTGTGGCCCAAGAAACGTGGTTGCGGCCCTCTTCAGCTGTACAAAGTGGGTGCACCAATGGAAAGAGTTGCAGTGGACATTGCTGGACCTTTGCCACTCACGGAAAGAGGAAACCGATATATATGTGTCGCGATGGACTACTTCACAAAGCAGCCAGAAGCCTATGCCATCCCTGATTAAGAGGCTGTGACTGTTCCTCAGGTGTTGGTTGACCAGTTCTTCTGTCGTTTTGGGATGCCACAATGTAAGGGCGCAAACTTTGCAATCCCTTGTAATGGTTATAATCTATCTAAATATTCCTTGGAAGCGCGGCGGATTTCGACGTATGTTCAGTTCTCCCCCGATTCGTTTAAATGCGGACTCCTTGATCACAGTGTAACTACTACCGGTGTCCACGACAGCTTCTAACATCTTCCCATTTATTACACTGATAGTGGGAGATGTTTGACCGCCGGTTAGTCATAACTGCTGAGCCGGTTCCTGAGTTACTACCCGGAGAGATGCCTTGAGCTGTGGTGTCGGGACTATGTCCAGGACACCCGCGTTCTCCTCGCCGACATCCGGGCCTAGTGTCCAGGAGGGGGTTTTCGCCAACAATCTCTGAGATTGTGAGAGGAAGCTCGACAATGAGCACAGTGTTTATCCCTAAATACTTTAGGGTTATTAGGTCGACCCTTAACTGCTTGTGCCAGGTTAGACTTAAGTTCACGGATCTGGCGCTTTAGATCCTTTACTACTTCTTTCGGTCCGTCTGGATTCGAAAAGTTACTCTGTTTCGGTGAGGTAGAAGGTGATAGCTGGTTGTCTGACACCCTATCTTTCATGCTTCTTTCAGAAGGTAACATATTAACTTGAGAGGTCTGACTCGCTTCCAATAGTTGGCGTTCATTCTCTATTCGATCAATGAATTTCTTTAATGGGTATTCATCATCTAGGAAACCTTCTAATTTACTCCTTGATGGAAGAGGCAATCCATACCACAACTTACGCTTGATTGTTTTGCCTCGGTTAGGGAATCTCTCTCCGGGAAATTTGTGTTCAACGGCCGCATGTTTACAAATATAGCGGTGCGTAAAGGCTTGAGGTGATTCTACCCAATCGTAGCACGCTGAATCCAATTCCTGCCATGCCCGATCGATACTTACTTCAATAGCAAATTCTGAGCTAAGGATCGCCTTGAATGTTAGCCACGTGGTTACTCGTCTATTAGTCTGGACGTTGTGAATGAACACTGCTAATTCCGAGCTCACTCAACTCTTCGCAATTTGTAAGCGCATTGCATCATCTTGGCTACACTGCTCTACCACTTCAAAGAACATTTCCAGGCGAGCTGCCGCATCAATACTCTGTAGATGACTCAGTTCTAGTACTGGAACATCACGAGGTTTTAGAGGATTCGCATTACCCAACATTGTTTGAAATCGATCTGGAGTCTGAGGACAGGCTAACTTCGGGAAAAACTGCTGCTCCTCAGTCTGATCATACTCATCGTCCTCAATCTTAATTCTTACACCTTGCCAACTCATGGTGAAACGGAAGGAACACATTTTGCTACTATTAGCTATCTTATCCAGAGTATACACAGATCATGTTGCCACTCTAGCACTCCACTGACTCGTTCATCAGAGAAAAAAGTTCTGGCTTTGGCTCCAGGGGCCCGATACACTTTCAGTTCCACGTCCGAATTAATATTCATTGACTGAGGTATTTGGCTGTGACCTACTAAGGATACTCTTAACATTCTGTGAAATACTAAAACTTTTAACTGTGGGAATATACCGATCAATTTTCGATTTTATCACTACTATGAAAAATTTTACCTCCCAGGAGTTCTCAACATAAGATCAAGTGGGCCTCTAGCATGTTATTACCAAATTTATCTAAATATCCCACCCCACTAGCCACCAGTGTAGGGGAGAAAATTTTAGGTTCCCTTATAATGAAGATGATCTATCTAAATCTCACTGCATAAGCCAACAGTGCCGTGCCGCGACTCTTAGCAGTATAGAGAAATTAAATTATTAAAGATGTTTACTGATTACTGATTACTACCGAGGTAGAAATCCTAGAATTATTAAGAAGACCTCGTAAATTGCTTACCACTAGGAAGAAATACCAACAGGTAGAAGTAGAATTAATTTGGTATGCTGCCACCACCCAGCGATTGCCAGGGGAAAAAAAAAGTTATTAGTCCCGTACAGTGAAAGAGGGGACAATGAGGCCTAGGAACAGTAATCAGGGTAGCGTGAGAAAATATGAAAGCGTGAATTTTATAGATAGTAACATACCTTGCGGGCCACTCGATCTCACAGTCAACTTCCCAGAGGAATTTAGACCAAACACATAAGAAAAATTTAAGTAACTATAATTTACTATCCTTAATATACATAAAATAAAATTAACTTTCGAACAAGAAAAAGTAACTAGATCATAGAAATACTTCAGTCTCTGATTCCACCAGATTAACTGAGAGAATTAAAGCTCTCTTTTCCACAGATTATAAATCAAACTGTCTCACATATCACGATACAAAACTAATTATTCGAGAGAATACCACCACTGAAATACCTTGGGCTTTACACTCAACAAGATGTTGATAATTCTGCACACAGATGAATTACTCGCCCGATACATAATTTACATACATTAAGAATACACTCAACTCGACCTCTTAACCCAACATGAGGTACACAAGTGAAAAAGAATATTACAAACTCAGGCGTGACTTGCATAAACCACGGTCTCAAAAGGACTCGTAGTATTTCCCAGGTTTACAACTTGTCACCAAGGATTACTCTAAATTTAGTATATTCACCCCTATTTTCCATGGGTTTACCCAGTATGACATATCTATGTATATGATCAGTTGCACAAGTATGATTCAATATATAATATCACAGCGCTTGCAACACCCTGCATGTTAGAGAAAAACAACACTACAAAACACACTCGCTTTTAACCAGAATTTTTCATTTTTGGAGTAAAAGGCTTTACTAAGTGGACCATACGAATACATAATCGACAACAATGCATAAAGAAATGAACTAAGTGGAACTGTGTAAGGGCTTTGGCAATTAGGACTACGAGTCTTTTCGTAGACGGCAACCCTACTTCATGACGCCACACCAAACTTGTGGACGTCCTTCTGATATGAGATTACAGCTCGAAGTCACATAAAAGAATTGGGGAATATTATCAGACAACTTACTTTATATATATAGATAGAATGAAAACTAATTATTGTGACGTATGGGGGGGAAACAGGAAAAATTACTCTAGACCGACCTGTGGACGTCCTTCTGATATGAGATTACAGCTCGAAGTGAAGGCTTGAGGCAAAGGACGCTCTGTAAATCCCGCGATGTTCTCACAAACGGTTCTGGCTTCGACTTATTACTCTACAGTTTACTTATTTTACAATCATCAAGGAACTTGCAACAAGGAATTTTCTCTCTCCTCTACTTAAACAAAATGAATTATGATGATTTAAATTTTGTGGCAATAACATGGGTCTAACAGTTTAAACCAAAGCCTAAACTCACACGTTCACATAATTATTTCCAGGCGTCGCCTTTGTCTGGCCTACGTGATCTAGCGACTGCGAAAAATAAATTAATTTCGCGGTTATCAATGACTATAACCAATAATCAGACTTTACCTAAGCACATAGACATTATTATTTAGTACAACAAGATGATAATAACAAACACAATTACAAAAATCTGAATTCAAAGTGCAAATACAACTTATCACGAATTTCAACTCGAATTAACTTTCTTCGCCTCTTTATCAAAAACAGAACATGAATTTTCGCGTCCAACTCGCTCCACACGTTCTTACATGTTAATAATATTACTCTCGTGTTACACTTTAACTAAGATCAAGCCCAAAAAATGAATTACAAGGTCCACTTCCCATACATTGCATCATCTAAACAGGGTCCAGAACTACACTTACACCATACATAAACAAACGTAAATTACTCTTATATTACACTTGCATTATACTTACACTAACTTATATTACATACAAAATTACAGCACTACAAATATTACACTTGCATTATACTTACACTAACTTATATTACATACAAAATTACAGCACTACAACAAGAGCTACATTCAGACCAGGGTAGAAATGTTGAGTTGCTGTGTTCCGTGAGTTCTGCCAGTTACTGGGGATCAGGAAGACCAGGACGACCACACTAAGACCACAGTCAGATGGGATGGTGGAGAAATTCATTGAACCCTAGGACAAGAACTGGCCAAGTACTGCGTAGATGGACAAACAGAATGGGACCAGACATTACCTGCATTGTTGATGGCACATCGTTCTGCATCCCATGAGTCTACCGGCTACACTCCTGATGTTGGGACACGAGTTACGCTTACCTGTTGACTTGTTAATGGGAAGACCATCTGGTGAATAGCTGCCTACAGACACCACCGGCTATGAGAAGCACCTTCAAGAAAGGCTGGCTGAGGTACATCATCAAGTGCGAGGAGCCCTCAAGTTTTCAGGAGAGGTGATGAAGTGCAAGTATGATACCAAGGCAAGTGAGGTGAGCTTCAAGGATGGAGATCAAGTTTGGTTATACAATCCTCGGTGAAAGAAGGGACAGTCACCGAAGCTGCAGAGCCCATGGGATGGGCCTTACACTGTGTTGGACCGCCAGTCTGACGTAACGTATCGGATTCGGGAAGGTAGGAAGTCTCGCTCAAAAGTAGTACACGTGAATCGTCTGTGGCAGTACCATGGGCCAGGACAGTACAGCTGGGGCGTCTCTGAGGGATCATGCTCTCCTGTAGCTGAGGATGTTGAGGAGGACCACGGAGCTGAGGTGCAAGAGGATGGTAACAGTTTCCCGAGGGAAGAAGTGAATCAGGAAGAGGACCAAGACCCTCCAGGAGGAGTGGACTGTGTGGAGGAGCAAGGACATCGTCGGAAGCGGCACAGAAGAAGACCTGAAAAGTTGAAGGATTATTTTGTGTATAGTTAGATGTTTCATTAGGATTAAAGTTTATGTTTGTATATATTGTGTACTTTTGTCAGGACGACAAAGAACTAGGAAGGGGGTAGTGTTACGAAGGGGGATTTGCCAGTTAGGAACTCGAGAAGCATCTCACTGATTCTAGACGTTTACCGTGTGGACTGGTTTCGGTACGAGTCAGATTGCCAGTTTGCCTGCTGTTAGTGAGTGTAGTTATTTCGTAAGTTATGCATTCATTTTATGCTCTTTTTCTCTATAATGTTTTATTTACGTGATTATTCGTTAAACTATGTAATTTAAGTTTGGTAATTAATTTAGAGTGTTATGCAATGCAAAAAGACTGGCATACTTTGGCTGTCTCTTAGTTGGCAACTGTTAACTGTCGTACCGTCGAGTTCGTGCTAGAAGTTTCCTGAATAATGCAAGCTTATACAAGAAAGGGGATGAGACACTAGCAGTTTTAACCCGCCGGGTCCCGACCGGTTTTTTACCCAGCCTACCCCCAGATCCCGACCGATTTTCGACTTTTTGTTTTTTGGCTGAAACCTTCGCTTTTGGTGAGAAACATCGAAAATTCATAGTGAAATCGCGATCCTGAGGTAAAAAAATGTTGATACAGGTGTCATTCAACCTTACGTTTTCTTTCTTTTTCAGGGTACCTGGCTAAGAAAATGAACTATGGAGGGGTTGACTAATTCAAGCCACTTTAAATTACGTATTTATTTCATTTATTTGGTACGAATTTATGTGTAGTTAAAACTTATAATGGTTTTCACACAATAATATAGGCGTTTATAAGCATTGTTCACTTACCCAAAACCCCAGTATATGGCACCTTCCTTTACGACATTACCACCTCATCACTTCTGTTTGTTTCTACCTCTAGCTTCTTTGTTCCTTTGTCTTCCACCTCAGGAATCACTTTCACGGTGAATTTCGTCATTAGAGAGACCGTGGGGCAACATACCTTTACCGGCCATCTTACTGCTAACAGGTGAATTGCCCAGTGTGGGGGGGAGGGGGGAAGGGGGGGTTAGGAGGGGCCAGGCAGTATCCCCACTTGACAGCAAGTAGAGGAAGGTCTCCCACATATGCCTACCAAAAATCACCCGCGAACATTGAAAAATGTGCACACAATGGGCCTTGCAATTGCGTGACGTACAGGGTACGTCGTTGGGTCTGTCCGCGGAAAACAGTTGCGACGTACATCGTACGTCGATGGGACTCGGCGGGTTAAGGTTCAGTTGAGCCTCGGTCAGTTTGAGTGAAGTTTAGCTGGTGCAGTGTCAGTGAAGTCTGTATATTTCCGGTACTTGTGAAAGCATTGAAGTGTTATTGAAGTTTGTGTAATTTCAGTAGTTGTGAAAATAATGAAGTGTAGTAACAGTGAAATGTTGTCAAGCATTAAGTGTGAAGTATTGTCAGGTATTAAGTGCAATTGCAGTTAGTAAAGTTCGTATAGCTCCAGTGCTGGTAGGCAAAGTGAAGTGAAGTTAGAAAGCATTAAGTGGAATTATTTTGAAAATAAAGCTAGTGAACTTTAAGAAGCCAGTGTTTATTTTTGCCTCAGCTGATCTTATGTGCTGTACACCTAAAGGCTGACCGTAGGAAGAACGACTCACTGGGCAATGTCCTTCCTATACTGAACTACTGCTGTTGGAGCCTCTGGCAGTGTGGGGAGTAGGACGTAACAATAATGTTAAATTTCTCAAAGAAAAATTTGATTTTGAAGGGGCGTAATGTCACGAATTCGTGAGACTATGTATTTATACAAATTCGTGACATTGCATTAGCATTATATTGGGAACGTTTGAACAATTTTGAAACCCCATAGAACTTTGCTCAGTCAGTTACCTGCTCGTTTTTGCACTCACATTTGGAACGAGTTTTCGAAACATTCGTCATTGCTTCGTAAATGACTGTCTTTATATACAGACAGTGCGTTTCACTGAGCAATATTTTTTGTGTAATTGTTGTTCCCACGCCTTGCCTCTCTGACCGTTGAGTTAAGCCACGCCCATTTCTCACACCCCTGTGTCAAGCAGTGCGAACATTACTTAGGCAGTGTCGGACAGCCACGGGATTAAGGTGTCGTCCTGCACAGTGCGAAGCGAGACCCTCATCGCTGAGACTTCGAGTCTCTAGCGGTCAGCAATTCCTGTGTCTCCCCACCAAGTTGGTGATCGGCAGTAGTGTGGATGCAAGCAGCAAACTGCAGGCCTCGACCAAGCAGACACCCAGTCTTTTCGCAGTTATGCCTCATTTTCTTCACTGACCAGTATTTTCACTCCTTGTTTTTTCTAGGCTTAAGGACATTTAGCTAATTGGTTTGAGTGTGTGAGTGAGTCCATTTCCTTTGCTTTGATTTTGAATTTGAGATTCAAATAACGTAAATTTACTTTGTTGTAATTAATAAATTTACAGTTCTTTTCTTTAAGCTCAATTAAATGTAACAGACTTGTTTCATATCACCACATCGTGCTAATTTTAGTTGCTTCTCCGAGTTTGCACAAATTTCTCATATTAATCACGACTGGTATTTAGGCCAGTTCTTTGGTACTATCTCTTAAATCCGTTTGTGCCAGCTAGGAGTTAGCATCAGCAAGATTATGTTTATTATTAGTAGTATTGATTATTGATTGTCAGGGGTAAGGACACTTTCTCAAGAGGCCAACAGTACGAACAATACAGCATTCTTGAGTGATTAGTCTCCGCTGTGTACTGTTGAGAAAGTTTACAAAATTCTCGTCTTTAGAGAATCGGAGAAGTAAGCCAGCATAAAAGTAAAATGGCTACTTGATTTCACAAGTCGATTCTCTGTGTCAATCAACTGACTATTTATTTTCATTCACATACTTATAGTATTTCCATTGCCCCCGTGAGACACGGGGTGGGGATGGGGATGAGGGGGCGTGCACGTGTAGATAGGCTGGGGGCTGGAGTCCGGAGGTCTGTTGAACCAGAGTCGACACCTGTAGCAGTCGATGCTTGTCTGGAGCTTTTGAAGAAGATCAAGCCCCGGGTCGTGGAGGGGACATTTGTTGCCGGATGCAGTGAATTCCCATAGGTTAATGGAAATCCAATTGTTGTCTCTTGTGTCGGGGCGCTTGCGTGAGGAATGGGATTTGGGGATGGAGGGTGTTGGTGGAGGGCTTGGCTGGACTCGAGGTGGGCGAGAGGTGCATGGTGGCGCTGCTTTTTGCTTAGGGAATTTGCTCACAGCGCCAATCTGTCGTAGGGTAGTACGGGCAGCCAGGAGGCGATGTACAAGCTGGATATCTTTATCTAGGTCTCCCGCTGGGTCATGAATTGTGAAGTGCTCCCTGACAGCACTGGGGAGAATCCTGACTAGGGTGCTGAAAACATGTTGTTCCCTTTTTTTTTTTTTTGCTGCACTTCGGGTATGCGGTGGTGACGAGTCCCCTGGCCGGCCAAGTGTGTCGTCGAGGTTTCCGTCATAGGTGAGGGAGTTGAGTGTGCTAGCACTACGACTTTCCCTAATGAAGGGGTGGCTGTTTGAGTCGTTGGCTTGGTGAATTCCGCCCATGTCAGCTCCGGGACGATCTTAGGTGCAATTGTGGCTACTGCTTTGCCCAGAAGTAGTATAGCATTACTGCTATTTTCTGTGTCTGTCTGTCTCGAAGGCTATGTCCAACAGTGGTTTTTCTATTTCCAAGTAAGTGTGGATGTCCTATTGCTCAGGGTCGAATTTAGGTATCTGCTGGACGTGCGGTTTTGTCATCATTTTCCCTAAGTTTCCCTTGCTCCCTGTTGCCACCCATTGGGTCAAGAACCACCTCTGGCCACCAGCGTTATGCTGCATGTGAAAGGGTACAACTTCTCGTTCCTCTTTCTAGACCGGGTTGGGTCTCTTAAAGCAACTAAAGGAAGCAGGGCATGAAAACTCAGGGCAACAAACCTTTCACGTATATTACCTTAAATTAAAATCAGTCAATACAACAGTGGCACACTTGACCAGAAAATAATATACACAAGCAAGACAGGAACAGAGGACTTTATGACAGGTAGGTGTGGCTGGGGCTTGTGTAGAGTGAGGCCCGGCGGTAGTGGAGGGCCCAGAATCGCGGCCAACATAAGGAAGCTGCTGGTCGTCGCGGCATCCGGAGGGGGTCAGGAGGCCAGGCTGCTGGTGCTCGTCTGGGTCCTCGTCAGGAGGCCGGGCCGTGGTTGTCTCGTCCAGGAGTTGTCTGTGGGCGGCGTGATGTGGGCGCCCTTCCTGAGGGACCCAGGGGGTCGGACCTAGGAGCTGGACTCAAACAAGGAGAGCAGGCGGGCTTGTCTGCACCCACTCTGCCGGGCAGGAAGTCTTCGGGTGGGTCTTGGGAAGTCACACTCCGGGGTCCTGGGGACGTCTCGGCTTGTCCGGGGGCTGCAGTCTCTCTCTTGAGCCTCCGTCAGGGGTGGACTGCGGCAGGGGTTGGGACTGCCGAGGGGCGAGCTGGAGGGCTAGTACCCCAGGTATCAGAAGGCCTTGCCAGGTCTCCTCCAGCTGTTGGTCTAGCCAGAGGGTGTCCCTGTTAGGAGAAGCGGGAAGGATACTCAAGCCGCTACAGGTGAGCTCCAGCAGACCCAGGAAATCCTCAGGTGGGGAAGGTACTGGGATAAGGGGCAAGGGGCGGCACGTAGCTGTTCCCTCCCTGGCGTGGCTTGTGGCCATCACTGAGTCCCCTAGGGCACAACTGGCAGAGCTGTTTGTGGCCGTCTCCTTCCCCGTGCGGCGTGTGGCCGTCACTGAGGGGTCGTGCCCCTGGCTACCGGTGGGCAGGGTGTGGCTTGTGCCTGTCACTTGCTCAAGGGCGCTGTGCCCTGCGAGGACTACACCCTGAGTGGGGCTTGTGGCCATCACGGGGGTACAGGTGCGGCTTGTGGCCATCACCAGTTTCTCACTTCCCAGAGAGTGGCTTGTGGCCATCGCCCCCCTGCAGGTGTGGCTTGTGGCTGTCACCAGTGAGGGGTCCCTCCTGATGGAGGTGCGGCTTATGGACGTCGCTACTCCAGGGGTGCCGCTTGTGGTTGTCACTACTCCGGGGGTGCAGCTTGTGGCCGTCACCTGTTTCCCTTCTTTGGGGGGCTTCAATGGGAGCGGATTGTGGCCGTCTCCTTGGTGCGGCTTGCGATCGTCACTTGTTCCCCTTTTTCTAGGGTCAGATCAAGGAGCGGCTTGTGGCTGTCTCCTCCCCATGTACGGCTTGTGGCTGTCTCCTCCCTGTGTGCGGCTTGTGGCCATCACCTGGTATGGTTTGAGGGAGGGAATCAGCAGCTGAGCAGCTAGTGGCTGTCTGCTGGCTGTATGGAGCTAGTGAAATAGCCCCACCCCTAACCTGGCGAGGGCTGGTCTGGCGGGGATGTAATCTGCCATGTCTGATAAATCCGTGGCGAGTTACCTGAGCACGGGAGGGGCGTGCGGGAAAGACACCGGTGAGCCCATCTTACACGGAGCCCACGATGACCATTTCTGCCCCTTGGGTATCTCCTCCTGGGGTGGGTGTCTCGGACAGGTAAGGTCCAATGGGCACTTCGGTATTCTGCCACGTATTCTGCATTTCACTTTCGGTATTCTGCATTTCATGGACGAAACATTCACTGCCCAGTCCTTTGGTAAACATGTATGGTCTGTTCTCCCATTCAGGACTGTCCCTCTAATGCACATGCACGAGTCTCGTGGCGATATGCTAAATGCTTAAATTTGCAAAATATTAAATTTCAGATAACACAAGGATTGTCAGTACGAAAGTTGATGTTAATAATGTGTAATAGGCAGAGCTTAATATATGTTAGAGATCGGCTACAACGTCCAGCAAATCAAATATAATTTATGCAATGTGTAGTTGTGACAGCCTGACACTTCGGTATCAAATCTACGATCATAAACTCTGATATTATGAAAATAAAGTAGATCATTCTTGTTATGCAGCGTATTCTGGGTCCAACTCCTTGAACTCAGATACAGGCACGGACTTGGGTTCTTTTACTCAGAACCGGGCTAGAGAAAGCAAACAAGGAATAGGGCTCAAACACAGGCTAACCATTCTTACACGTATATTACCTTACAAACAGACACAGAAGACTTTACACAATTAGTACATGAGGCAACACTATATATGGGGCATAAGTATGGTGCATCTCACAGTGCTATGCAACAAAGGGAACAGGTATTCCACAGAGTTATGACATAGATGATCACAAGTACACAAGGGTTGTGACATTACAATTGGGGCATAAGTATTACACAGGGGTCGCAGGGAACAGCATTACACATAGTATACAGTGCACAGGGTCCATGATACTTTAGGGGGGCCACAAGTGTTACACAGGGGCCACACTATTATGGATGGGGCACAGATATTACACAGAGTCTATAACACAAAAAATCCTTGATATTAGAGGTGGGTCACAAGTATTACACAGGGGTCATGACACTCTGGACGGGCAGGGCACTCAAGGTCTATAGCACTATGGCAGGACACAAGTGTTGCACAGAGTCGATAACACCATAAGTGGGGCACTGATGCGCACAGAGTCTAGGTCGCAGGTAAGTGCATGTGACAGCCAGGTGTGGGAGGAGGGCCATCAGGGGTGCGCTCTCGATATAGGCGCTGGTCTCGGACTGCACACTCGGGGGTCCGGTGTAAGATGGAGGGCAGTGTGGTGAGCAGCCCCTTCCTGTCGGGGGTCGTAGGGGTGTGGGGGCCCTTGGGATTGGGGCCAAACAGGACTGGAAGGCACACTGCACGGCGCCTGCCCTTGGCCATGGTGGGAGTCCTGGAGGAGGGTCCAGGCTGGTACGGGCCTGGGGTTGGCTGCGGGGTGGCCCTCGAGGTCCTGGGGCTGCTGTCTCATAGGGAGGGGAAGACCATCAGGGGTCGTCAGTGGCTGCTCACCCTGGGAGAGTACGTCAGCTGCTGGGGGCATTGGGAGCTGGGCTGCAGGGACAGGACACCCAGGCTCATCACAGGTCCGCTCCAGACACTCCGTCAGTAGGCTGACTGGGGAGCAGTCTCCACCCTTTGAAGAGGAGGGGGAACCAGAGGGGCGTCTCACTCGGCCTCTGGTAGGGCGGGCTGAGCTAGAGACAGCACCCTCATGGGAAGCCTTCGAGCCAGTGGAGGAGGGACGACCAGTGGTCTCTTCCTCGACTTGGCAGGTCCGGGGGACTCTGCCAGAGCTCCACATCGGGGCAGAGGATGGAGGTCCAGTGGACTCTCCTTCTGCCTGGTAGGTCCAGAGGACTCTACCCAGGCTCCCTCCCAGGTGAGTGGACGAAGGAGGTCTGGTGGACTCTCCCTCAGTCCGACAGGTCCAATGGACTCTGTCGGGGGACCACTCGGCAGTGGACAACAAGAGGAGGAGGTCCAGCAAACTTCTTAACTCCCGCAGCAGATCCGGTGGACTCTACCTTTGTCCTGCTGCCAGGGGAAAGTTGCAGCTGGGGGACGACCAGTGGTCTCTCCCCCTGTAGGTCCAGTGGACTCTATGTGGGCTCCACTACCCTCCTCAAGAGGACAGGCGAGGGTCGTCTGGATGACATGCCAAAATGCCTGCTCCCTATGGCTAGTGGTGTAAGAAGGAGGTCCAGTGGACTCTCCCCCTACAGTAGAGCTGGTTGCCTCTTCTGTGCTGCTGCTCCCCTGGGGTGTAGTAGGTTTTTGAGGACCAGTGGACTCTCTCCCTCTTTTAGCCTCAGGTCCGTTGGACTCTTGTAGCCGAGGGCCTACTTTGGACGGTGTAAGGGTCAGTCCCACCCAGAGTCTGGTAAGCGTTTCCCTTGTTGGAGGGTAATGCACTGAGTCGATGCACTTCCCGGGGGTTTGGCTGGGGGTTAGAGGGGCATAAAGTCACAGGTGATGTGGAGCGGATTAGAACAGAGCACCTGTCAGCATCCCCGTGGCCCACTCTTAGGGTGGGTGTCACCTCCCCGTGTCCTCCTCCTGGAGTGGTGGTGTTGGGGTCACTCTGCCAGTTGGGCATTTCACTCAAGACACTATGTATCAAAGGGGACAAGTATTCCACAGAATTATGATACTATAGATGATCACAAGTATTACACGAGGGTCGCAACATCACAACAGAGGCACAAGTATTACACAGGGGTCATGGGGCACAACATTACTCATTGTATATAACACACAGGGTTCATGATACTATGGTGGGGGGGGGGTCGCAAGTGTTACACAGGGGTCACGATGTTATGGACAGGACACACATATGGTTATGCTGCATGTTCAAGGTCCAACTTCTTGTCCCTTGATCACGAGCAACTCTTCTAGGGTTCTTTTCAAGACCGGGTCTAGTGCATACAACTAAGGGAACGGGGCATAAAAACTCAGCTGAACCAACCTTACGTGTATATTAACTTAGTTACAACACTGAACAAGACACAGATAAAATAGCTCACAATACACTATTTAGGCACAAAACACAAGTTAAACTAGAGGACTTGGGACTGGGCGACTGGGCTGCTTGCAGGTGGTGGCCAGGTGTGGAGTGAGTCCCGGGATGGGCGTCTTCCTGCAGGAGATATGGGATTCTCACCAGGGGCCGGGTCGTCTGGGCTGGACTGCTGGCGGCGTAGAGGAAGGCCCTTTCCTGTCATGGCCTTGTCATGGGGTTTGGCTCTCAGGGCTCAGGCCGAATAGGGAGAGCAGGTGCTCTTGCCGGTGCCTACTCTGGGAGGTAGAGTTCCGGCCGATGTGACTGGGGAGGTCACCCCATGGGGTCCTGGACACCCCTCGGAGTCTGGGGGCTGCAGCCTTCCTTCGGTGGAGTTGCCATCAGGGGTGGTCTGTGGCGGCCCTTCCATCAGAAGTCCAACAGTCGGGGACGTCGTCGGGGTGCCAGCTGCAGGGCATAGATCACCAGGCTGCTTACAGGGCTTCTCCAGAGCTCTTCCAGCTGCAGGGGTAGAGGATAGGGAGTGGACAGTGGCCTGTTCTGCCCTCCCTGTGCTGACAGTGGCCAACACGGCGGTTCCTCTAGTCCCAGGGACTGCAGGAGGTGAACGGACGGTGGCCAGCTCACCATGCCGAACACAGATGGTGGCCTGTGTCGCTGTCCTGCTCACTGTGGAGGAAGCGGCTGGAGGACGGATGGTGGCCAATCCTCCCTTCCCGGTATGGACAGTGGCCTGTACTGTGGTACCGCCGCAGGTAACAGCTGAGGAGCAGACAGTGGCCTGCTCTCCCTCATACCCAACTCGGATGGTGGCCTGTGTCGTAGCACTGTTCCTGGGTATACCTGTAGGTGATGAGCGGATGGTGGCCTGCTCTGCCTCTTGCCCAACACGGACAGTGGTCTGTGTCATGGTCCTACAGAAGGGTACAGCTGAGGAGCGGACGATGGCCTGCTCTGCCTTGTACCTGGCACAGACAGTGGCCTGTGTTGCGGTGCTGCCCCTAGAGGTGACTGTAGGTGAGGAGCGGACTGTGGCCTGCTCTGCCTCTTGCCCAACACCGACGGTGGCCTGTGTCACGGTGCTGTCTGGGACTGTGGAGGCAGTCCCACCCTGAACCTAGCGAGGGCTGTCTCGTCTGGAGAGTAGGTGACTGGAACTGTAGTCCTGGCAGGTCATGGGTTGAGGGCGAGAGGGACGTCAAGCAGTCAGGGACGTGAGCCCGTCTTGACCTGAGCCTCTATGCTCTTTACCTGACCCCCCAGTGGTCTCCTAGGGTGGGTGTTGCGACACCTGTCTCCCTGTGGTCTCCTCCTAGAGTGGGGGTTGCAACATCCCTCCCTGGTTCTTCCATCAGGGTGGGCATTTCACATATTACACCGAGTCTGTGACACACAGAGTCCGTGGTACTATAGGGGGGTCACAAGTATTAACCCGCCGAGTCCCACCGATGTACAATGCACGTCACTACTTTTTTCCGTGGACAGACCCACCAACGTGCATCATACGTCAGTCAGTTGCAAGACCCGTCATTTGCACATTTTTCAAGATCCGCAGGTGATTTTTGGTAGGCATATGTGGGAGACCTTCCTCTATCTACTGTCAAGCATGGATACTGCCTAGCCCCACCTGACCCCCCTCCCCCCCACACTCGGCAATTCACCTGTTAGCAGTAACCTGGCCAGTAAAGATATGTTTCCCCACGGTCTCTCCAATGGCGAAATTCATGGTGAAAGTGATTCCTGAGGTGGAGGACAAAGAAACAAAGAAGCTAGAGGGAGAAACAAACAGAAGTGATGAGGTGGTAATGTCGTAAAGGAAGGTGCCATATGCTGGAGTTTTGGGTTAGTGAACAATGCTTTTATCGCCTATATTATTGTTTGAAAACCAATATAGACTTGTACTACACATAAATTCGTACCAAATAAATAAATAAATACGTAATTTAAAGTGGCTTGAATTGGTTAACCCTTCCATAGTTCGTTTTCTTTAGCCAGGTACCGTGAGAAAGAAGGAAAACGTAAGGCTGAGACACCTGTAATAAGCTCAGGAGGGCGATTTCTCTATGAATATTCGATGTTTCTCACCAAAACCGGAGGTTTGAGCCCCCCCCAAAAAATGAAAATCGGTCAGGTTCTGAGGGTGTGTTGCATAAAAAATTGGTCGGGACTGGACGGGTTAAACAGTGGTTCTAACACTCTGAATGGAGGAGAATAAAACTCAGGATCTATAACACTATGGACGGGACACAGGTGTTCCACAGAGTCGATTACACCACTGGTGGAGCACTGAGGTGCACGGAGGCTAAGTCACAGGTAGATACAGGTGATGGCCCGGTGTAGGAGGGCCGTCAGGGAGTGCACTCCTAATAGTGGCACCGGTCTCGGTCGGTGCACTCTGGAGTCTGGTGTAAGCTGGGGGGTGGTGTGGTGGGTGGCCCCTTCATGGCTGGGGCCTTAAGAGTGTGGTGGCTTTCGGGACTGGGGCCAAACAGGGCTAAGAGGCACGCTACATGGCTCCTGCCCTTGGCCGTGGTGGGAGTCCTGGAGGAGGGTCTGGGCAGGACACCCAGGCTCACAACAGGTCCACTCCAGACACTTTCCGACAGGAATCCGGCCGAAGAGCAGTCTCCGCCCTTTGTAGAGGAGGGGGAGCAGGAGGGGCATCTTGCTCGGCCTCTGGAGGGGCGGGCTGAGCCAGAGACGGTGCCCTCATAGGAAGCCTCCGTGGTAGTGGAGGAGGGACGACCGGTGGTCTCTCCCTCAACCTGGCAGGTCCGATGGTCTCTACCAGAACTCCACTCCGGGACAGAGGAAGGAGGTCCAGTGGACCCTCCCTCAGTCTGACAGGTCCATTGGACTCTGTCAGGGGACCACTAGTTCTGGGGAAACAGGAGGAGGAAGTCCGGTGGACTTTCTGGCTTCCACGGCAGATCCAATGGACTCTACTGCTCTCCTGCTGCTGGGGGAAAGTTGCAGCTGGAGGATGACTTGTGGTCTCTCCCCCTGTGGCAGGTTCGATGGACTTTACCACGGCTCTGCTCCCTTCCCTGGGACTGCAGTTGAGGGTCATCTGGCTGACCGTCCGAGACGCCTGCTCCAGAAGGTGGGTGGCAGAAGAAGGAGGTCTGGTGGACTTCCCTTCTGCAGCAGGTCTGATGGACTCTGCCACTGCTCCTCCTGGGAAGAGTAGGGCTTTGAGGTCCAGTGGTCTCTCTACCTCTTTTAGTGGCAGGTCCAGTGGACTCTGCTACCGAGGGCCTACTTGGGACTGTATAAGAACAAGTCCCACCCCAAGTCTGGCAAGTGCTGGTCTGGCTGGAGTGTAGTGTACCAACACTGCGTACCTCTCGTTGGGTCTGCTTGAGAGGAAGAGGGGCGCATGGTGGCGGGGGACATATGACCGACTGGGCTGGACTCTCTATGCGCTCTATGCATCTCCCCATGGTTCCTCCATGGGGTGAGTGTGACACCAACCCTTCCATGGCTCCTCCATGGGGTGGGTATGTCAATTCTTATTGGTTATGATTTTTCTGAGTAATATTTTGGTAATTTCAATGGCATATGCCATTACAATAATTCATAGTTAGACGTTGGAGTACAAATAATCCACGGCTATTACTAGAATGGTAACCAGCAAAAGATTAGTGTAGGACCAAGTTTGGAATGACTCAGCACTCTGAAGGAGTCTGTAGGAGTAATAGATGAGAGAGAGAGAGAGAGAGAGAGAGAGAGAGAGAGAGAGAGAGAGAGAGAGAGAGAGAGAGAGAGAGAGAGAGAGAGAGAGAGAAAGATTTCTTTTTCACTGAAAGGGAGGTCCGGAGTTAATTTCCACGTGGAAGATAAAAGTGCAGATAAAGCATGACCTTGACCATAAACTCTTGTGCCCGTTAGTTGATGCCACGAAATGCCAAGTCACAGTCATTTACCAAGCCAGTGGCACTGAACTGCAATCGAATTGGTACTTTTAACTGGAAAATATAATTTTTATCACCATATAGATTCATACACACCTAATTATATGAAATCCGGTCAAAATTTTGTTTTACTTAACTATTAATAAAAATCCAAGATTTAGATCAAAAACTTACTAAAGTAGCCAAAGTGTTTTGCCTTCAGCTTGACAACTTGCCTTGACAAATTTCTACTTTGTATTTGTTATGCAATGTGTTCAGAGTTCAACTACTTGTCCTTTGATCGCACGCACTAGCATAGGGTTCTTTTCTAGACCGGGTCTAGGGCACACAACTGGAGGAACAGGGCACAAAAACTCTGGTCAACCAACCTTACACGTATATTGCCTTAAATTCATACAACACTGAATACAATGTAAATATAACACTGACACAATACACTATACAGGTTTCAGCCACTCTCAGGACCAGAGGACTCTGTCTGGACTACTGACGTCTCAGCTGATCACAGGTGTTGTCCCGGTATGAGGGGAGTCCTGTCAGGTGTGCCCTCTCTCAGGGGGCACAGGACTACTGCCGGGGGCCGAGTCGTCCGGAGTGGACTGTGGGGCAGCGTTGAGAGAGGCCCTTCCCTTCGGAGGCCTTGGCGGGAAGCTTTGTCCTCGGGACTGGGATCAAACAGGGAGAGTAGGTGCACTTGCCTGTGCCCACCCTGGGAAGGAGGTCGCCATCCGATGAGGCTGGGGAGGTCACGCCCTGGGGTCCTGGGGGCACCTCGGGGAGTCCGGGGGTTGCAGTCTCCCTTGGGTCAGGTTGCCATCAGGTGTGGTCTGCGGCGCCCCATCCTTCAGAAGTCCGACAGCGGGTGGTCTCGCCTGGGTGCTGGCTGCACTGCTCGAACCCCCGGGGTCACACTGGGGCCTTGCCAGAACTCCTCCAGGCGTAGCTCCTCTTGGGGGCTGCCTCTGTCGGGAAAAAAAGAATGGTGTCCCGCTCAGCAGCAGGAGGGGTGGGCCAAGCAAGGAACGTCCTCCACAGGGGAAGTCACAGGGGGTGAGGGACAGGCAGTGTCCGTTTCCTCCCTGGTGCAGCTAGTGGCTGTCACCAAGGTCCCGAGGGCAGCAGGGGTAGAGTGGCTAGAGGCTGTCTCTCTCCTGCCAGTGCGGCTGGTGGCCGTCATCTGTCCACTGGTGCAGCTAGTGGCCGTCACCGAGGTTCTGTTGGGCAAAGTGCGGCTAGTGGCCATCACTTGCCCTCCAATGCAGCTAGTGGCCGTCACCAGGGTCTCGTTCCACGAGTGAACTGTAAGCAAAGTGTGGCTAGTGGCCGTCACTTGCTTACTGGTGTGGCTAGTGGCCGTCACTTGCTTACTGGTGGGGCTAGTGGCCATCACTTGCTTACTGGTGTGGCTAATGGCTGTCACCAAGGTCCTGTGGCAAGGTGCGGCAAGTGGCCATCACCTGTCTGCTGGTGCTGCTAGTGGCCGTCACCGAGGTCCAGCTCCCAGGGGTAGCTGCAGAAGGACAGCGGGCGGTGGCCATCTCTCCCTTAGTGCGGCAAGTGGCCGTCACTGATTTCTGCAGAGGGGGGGGATGCAGCTGCAGAGCAGCTAGTGGCCGTCTCCTTCCTAGTGTGGCTAGTGGCCGTCACTTGGGTGCTGTCTGGGGCTGTGGTATCAGCCCCACCCCGAGCCTGTCGAGCGCTGGTCTGGCTTGAGAGTACTCTGCCAGGGCTGCAGAGCTGGTGTTGGCTCGTCTGAGGGTAAGAGGGGCGCACGGCAGTGGGGGACATAGTGTCGGGAAGCTGACAAGCATCCCCTCAGGCAGGTGTAAGCAGACACGCAGTTGTTGCAGGTGTGGAAGCAACTATACCTGCTGGGCGTGAGTTTAGAGTGAAACACGGACAGGGGGGAAAGAATAGAGGTTTGATGGATTCTGTGTACAGCTGAGGGCAATGTAGGGAGGTGGAATAAGGAAGGGAGGTTGAGAGGAAGAAATAAATGGAGGAAGGAGGAGGGAGAGATAGAGAGAAGGAGTAATGATGGTGTTGGTCAAGTTGTTTAAACAGGAAAAGTGCTGGCTAGGCAGTTCAGACCGTGAGAGCATGAGCTGATGCAGCGAGTCTGATAGGGCCTCTACGGTGGATGAAGCGGCGGGTGATATGTGGATGAGGGCGGTGGATGAGTGGATGAAGCCATCACCCACCTCGCAACCATGTGACCTGCTGGTGAACATCGGCAACCCTTGAGGCCAGACAGGGGTACAGACCTCAGTTGAGACTAGAGGATAGAGCAGAGCTCTGGCGGATATCGTGACAAAAGGACGCAGCCTGACGTAGCCTGGCACGGAGACGTCGCTGTGTAGCCGAGAGTAAAAGTTCCAAGGGGCAGCAATGAAAGCACTTCTAGTAATAGTAAGTTATAGTACATGCTTGTGTAATCGCGGGTACAACTGGTGGACAGTGCTATTATATTTGTCTGTCATCTGGGACTGGAAAAAAGGACTCCTAGTTAGAAACGGAAGGAGAGAAGACTTTACATATTTAAATGTGTTTTTCCTGTATTATGGTAATAGTGTAACTTTGTATATATGAGTGATTAAAGAGAGTGCTTTGTTGTAACGCCACCGGAATTTATTATGGGATTATATATATAAAATGCTTTTAAGCACAGAACTTTTATAAGGGCTTTGATTTATTAATATAGTGTTAGTAATAAAGTGAATTGAGAGTAGATGTGTATGTGCAGTTTCTTGGCACGGAATTTTATATGAAGTGAAATGAGGTGGGAAATACCTCAGAATTGTTTGTAGATTTTTGTAAATACTATTTTGTAATTAAAGCCTAGAAAAGCCATATCATTCTTTCACTTCTTCCAGTTCCCAGTTCTAAGTACATGTGTGTAGTGGCATGTAGGGAAGCCACCAGTCGCGCGTTGCCGGTGTCGGGGCGGTTCCACGCTACCCTCAGTATTAAATACGGGAGGATAATATTCCCGAGATAAAATACCATATCGACACCTAGGCAGCAGTGCGACAATAGGCCAGTCTGGTCCTAGCCCTCTATGCGTCTCTCTGTGGACTCCTTGTGGAGTGGGTGGCGCACCCTTGTTGATGTAAAATATCATAAATAATGGCTAGTAGCATAGATGTAATCTACAAGGAAACAAGGCAGCATTTCCTCTCACCAGGGCCAGCAGGAAATGTCACTGCACTTTTCCCTCCATGGGAATGTAGAGTTTGAACCTTGTGACAGCTGATGGGAAGACACATACACACACACACACAGGCTTCTTGAACTTTCGACAACTGTATAAGCCACGTGACACCAGCCGTCCTGCACAATGAAGGGGGGAACATAGGGCAGAATTAGGTGAGAGACCCAAGAGAGAGGAGCTCAAGTTCGGAGCTGGAGAAGAGGGGGTCTCACTAGAAGCGAGAGAGAGAGA
>JAGKTI010000325.1:107742-135011 GCA_018397915.1 Birgus latro
AAGAGAGAGAGAGAGAGAGAGAGAGAGAGAGAGAGTGAGAGAGAGAGAGACAGCTAACAGCTTGACACTCAGTGTTAATCATGAGTTTTCTCATTGAAGAAGTAAAGCTATAATCAACCACAGACTCATCTTTAACTTCTCCCATCACTGATTGCAAGGGAACTAAGGTTATCTTACAAATCTACTACAGCTCGGAGACTACTACAACCCAATACACTACAAGAGCTACATAATAACGGTGGCTGCAAACGAAAGGACTGACACCAATGAGCAACAAAGAAAAAAATATATACAAGCAACAAGCGATTATACGTCAAACTCATAACTCAACACCTCACACATCACAAACCCCCCAACTCTTTCTCCAACCACTCTCCGTTTTCGTTGTTGCAGCGCTGAGGCAGAGGTCAAGAGTACAGCCGAGGCCAACAACAATCTCCAGCCTGGCACTTAACTCACCACTGTTATTCATCACTGTTACTCTGTCTATCTATCTATTGCCAGACACCTCAATCCCGCACAGGGTGGCCACAAACAAATCGCCTCCATGTCGCTCTGTCCCCCACAATTTCACTATCCCGCTCCCAACTCACACCCCCCTCTCTCATATACCTCTCCACTCCATCCCTCCATCTCATCCTCGGCCTCCCCCTTCCTCTCGCCCCCTCCACCTCACTCACATACACTCTCCTTGTCAGTCTTTCACTCTCCATCCTCTTCACATGCCCAAACCACCTTAATGTGTTTCTCCTAACGCTTCCTATCACGTCCTATCACTGTTACTCACTAGTACTAATATTCAGTTACCTTCAACAGTGAATGAGGGGATAAGTCGACGTTGTCCGGTGAAGTGAGGTTCGAGAATGGGAGGTCGATCAGCCCTTCAATCAACCCTGATTTGAGAATTCGCTTCAGTCAACCCTGATTGATCAACAAGCTGAGTGACTTCATCCATCAACCCAGACCTGAGTCACCAAGTACCATCATCTATTTTTCAAGTGGGTGATCATACTTGTTTACTCATTTACTCCTACAGCTTCGAATTAGGTACAAAATCTTCATCACTAATTTGTATATACACATATTCATTATTACCTCTTTTCTTTATAAATATTCATTTTTCACCTATACGGTTTGAAATACAGGAGTCAGAGGTTGAGGCCACAGACGACACGACAGCCAATGCAGACGACACCAACCCCCCCAGTACCACCTGGTGTCCGCTGCTGACACTGAAAGGCTGGGAGCAGGAACGGCGCACCTGTATCCCTCCCCGGCGCCCCTCTTACTCCCAGCTGATGCCCCGGAAAGTAGCAGTCGCCGGTGCCTAGTCTCCGGCCAAAATTCCACTCGCCAGGTAAGGGGTGGAGTTTACAACTCTACACAACACCGCGGTATTGGCCACAATCATACCGGGTACAGGGCAGAACCAGCCATAGTCCGTTCCCCAGTTGCATCCCCACTGCAGGGCCGCGGCACAGATGTGTGTCGGTCGGGCAGGACAGGCCACAAGTCCGAATCCTGTAGTCGATTCCCCCAGAGTAGCGCCGCAGTACTGGCCACAAGCCGTGCTGGGTATGAGGCAGGATTGGCCATAGTCTGTCCCTCTGCTCCTAGTCCTCTTAGCTCCACGGTACAGGCCATTAGCTGCACCAGAGCTACAACCCCGTGTGCCACTACGACATCGGCCACTAGTCACGTCAGGCCAGAGGTAGAGCAGACCATTACCAGCCCTGGAGCTGTTGTCCCCTGCGCTACTACGACGTCGGCCATTAGTCACGTCAGGCCGGAGGTAGAGCAGGCCACAGTCTGCTTCTCTCCCACAGGAGATCCTGCAGCTAGAGAAGACCCTTCCCCCAAGCCGTGGCAAGGCCTCACCCAAGGCCTTGGTTCGCTGCAACTCTACCAATGTGAACAGCAGCCGAAGCAGAGCCCCAGCAGACCCCACAGCCGACGTCGGGCCCTGTCCACTACTCCCCCGGCTCGAGGTCCCCGTGTGGCAACCCAGACGGTGACGCCGCCATCCAGCCATTGCCACAGTCCAGTCACCCCGGGTTACAGTATCCTGGGTCCTCAGTCACCCCGGGAGTTACCCCGAACACCAGGGCACGACTTACCTGTGGGCGAGACCTCCCCGAGTCTCTCCCAGACTCTCTGGCTCTCTTCCGGCCGAGCCCCTAGTCCCACGACTACGTATGGGGCCCTGTCCAGGGGCGTGTCACTCTGTCCTTCCCTAGGACGGAGGAATCAACCTGTGGCCCACCAGTGATAGTGAAGCGAATGGCCTTTATCTATGTGTGTGATTTCTAGACCCAGATATATGTGTGCATTAGTTTATACCAAGCGAGTGATTCCCTGTAGTATATTCTAGCAATAAAGTGACCAGGAGCCCAGAGTGTAAGATTGGATGAGCCTAATAGTAACTTTGGCCTAACTGATATCCCGTGTGGAGTCCCACGCATCCCCCAGTGAACAAAACGCCACAGTGACCAACAGAACAATAATATTATGCCGATTGTGCCATTCCGTTTGTTTATTAAAACTCTCCCTCCCTAGTGCACAGGCACACAAAACACCTCAGTGACTAACAGAAGGAAAAGATATTATTCCCATCGTGCCTCCCCCTTGTGTATTAAACCTCCACCCGCCCCAGTGTTTGGGCACATTAGTTAGGGTATGTCTGGCCATTTCCAAATGTCCTGCTAGAATACCGCAGTCCCCCCTTCAGTGATCACTGCGCAGCCAACTCTATCCGAGAAAGACTTCTGGCCAGCTGAGTGTCTATGATACAGGTGTTAACGTAATTCATATACCAGTGCCGTCCGGTGCTATACTTGATTGAGAAATTGTAGTAAATTCATTCCTGTGTTCTGAATCATAAGTGTATTTTATGTGACATAAGTGCTGGGTAAATAATACCATACTTTCTACCAGCCGGTATAGTGACAGATTTCCAATCAAGTAAAACCTTGTGCTGAGTTGTTAACCCAGATTCCCGGTGCAGCAGCGATGGCAGCAACATCTCCTCCCGCGATGTCCTCGGCACCTGCTACAGCCTTCGACCCGTTGAGGGGGGGCGAGTACATCCGCAGGTCTCCAGCCACCTCGGGCCCCCACCACCTCTGGCACCGTGAAATGGTACAACGTGAGGGTGGGGTACGGATTCATTCGGCGCCGGGACACCGGTGCCGATGTATTTGTGAACCGTCTGCAGATCGAGGTTACCAATTCACGGGGCCGGAAACGCCCGTTGCGCGAGGTAGAGGAAGTCGTGTTCAATCTCCTACAGACACCGAAAGGTCCCGAGGCTGTTAATGTTACCGTGCCTCGAGGTGCAGCTGTGCAGGGCTCTGCTTCTGCATGGCGGCGCCCCTCGGCTTGGGATCGTCAGCCTAGGGACCCTCGATGCTCTGGGGAGATTGACACGATAGTCACCATGTGTATCGCGACGGCTCGAGCATTTTGCGGTGGTGACAAGGCGGCAATGCTCGTTCTTCTGCCTCAGATTTTTTAGAAGAACGGGCTTCCGTGCATTGTCATCCCGCAGTGCTTTGCCCGCGATACTTACACTGCCCCTCGTCAGGAGCGTCGTGCCTCCAAGCTGCAGCCTCGTAGACCCCGCCCAACATCGCGGATCAGGCTCCAGCTCGATGCTCCCCTAAACCGAGCATCTGCTGCCACCACCACTACCGTTGTTGCACCGCCCACCGAGACAGCCAAGCCAGCTCCTACGGTTGATTCCCTCTGCTCGCCGTCAGCAGCCGAGGAAAGGGCTTCTTCTCCCGTCCACTCCACTGACAGGGAAGAAGTGGACCTCCCGCCCTCGACTCCTCCACCTGCTGTTGATGGCGAGCCGAGGAGAAAGAAGAAAAAGAGGAAGGGGAAGAAAGGAGGGCTTCCACCACCGGTTGAGATGGAGACAGACCATCCTACGTCTCCTCCACCATCTCCACCGCCTGCCTCCACCACCACCGCTCCTCCACCTCCACCACCTGCCTCCACCACTGCTGATCGCCATCAGGAAGTCTTGGCCCGACTCCCTCCACTGAGAGAGGAAACTCACGCCCATCTCGAGTCTCTCTCAGAGGATCAGATCTTTGAACATCAAGATCGTTATCATCGGGCCAACTTCTCTGACGTGACGGACTCCCTCTACCGCCTCCACGTCCGCTGTCAGCAGTTCCACGACCACCACGCCGAGTGCCTGCTTCAGACGAGCGAGAGTCATGCCGACGACGTGGCCATCTTAGACTACGTCGTCCATGCTATTTTAAAACATCATGGTCAAAACTAGCTCCGGCTAGTTCACCTGCTCTCCATCTGCAGTTCCACCACTACGGGCTCTCCACCCTGAGCCCGTGCCACATCCGTGTGGCGAATCTAATCATTATCATCATCATCACCTGTTAACCCATCCCCGGCAAACCTAACATGCCTAATGTATTTGTTGATGTATTATTGTCTATGGGGAGATGTTTGTAATACATGTGTTATTGGTCACTGCCTTGTTTTTGTGTCCAGTCCTTTTCCTTAGAGTTACCAACCTGGTCTAGAATAGGGACCCGCTGTAGCCTGCGTATTTGAGGGCAAGAAACCGACCCGCAAATACATAGCATAACACAGTTAACACATATGTAAATTAATTATTTCATAACACCATTCCTTAGGAAAATGAGTTTCTTTTAGCTGACTGATATGACAGGAATATTCTCATTCCCACCAAATTTAGCACCAAACGAAACAATTATCAGCAAATGGCGATGCACAATTAGTAACTAGTATCGAATAACGATTCACGGTTTGAAGAACTATTAGGAGAGCATCAGGGTTACGAACGATTCACACAAAATTCCCCACAAAGTAGAGATAACGGAATAGATGTTGATGACCATGAATCTGATGATGATGGTGATGAGGAATGGAAACCCCCTTCGGATGTAAACAGTGACGACTTTAGAGCTTTCATACATACGTACGAAAACCTATTACAGATCAGGTAGAACTTATTCAACTATTCCTTCACATAACGATCAGGAATTGCAGGTGGACTTAACCAAACAACCAGCCAACATGGCTAGCGATGCCACAAACACAGCTCTACCATCTACACCTCACATATAGCCTACGTTTACCATGAGGACATAACCACCCCAAAATTTTCAGGCACAGAGAAAGAGCGCATCGACGTAATGTCGCTTTTATGAGCTAAGACATATGAAGAGTATAAGACAGAATTTCTTCAGAAATTCTGTGGAGGTATAAATTTTTTTGCCAGGTATACTTCCAAAATTACATAAGATTGTGGACCTTATGAGAGAACATACAACTAATTCTAGGTGAAATAACAGCAGATGTTTCTACAATTAAAAGAACATTATTAGCTACCATAGAGAAATCCAGTTGGGTAACATCCTTGGCTATGTAGCTGCACTGTGTAAATTACAAGATAGGACCCTCAAACTCGCGAAGATGATTCCGTACACCCCAGGAATGTGCTTGCTGGATTTCATGAACGAGGTAGAGATGAATTGTAGGAAGGCAGGGGTAACTGAAGCACAGTGAAGCATGACCAGAATGACAATTACAGAAACAGTGTCAGCAGTGAAACCGACTACCCCAAACAAAGAAGAAAATCAGTCGCGACCTGAAAACTAACAAACAGCTGCAAACCGCGAGGCATCACACACAGACGCCAGGCTACAAGCAGTCCCAAAAGTTTGTGCGCAGTCCTAGCAGAAGCCATCCACAGACAAACCTAAGTATGGGAAGTCATCTCGAGGATCACAATCGGGAGATAGGTCTACTCTATGTTATTACTGTGCAAATCCTGGACACAAAAAATGAGTGTTATATAAAACAGAGAAGATAAATGAAATGCGTGAGTTAGAGGTAGGTGCTGCAGATGACACCAACACTGCTGCAGACAACGTCTACACCCCCAGCCCCCAAAGGACTACCGGGGGTCCGCAGCCTACGCCAAGCAGCTCCGAGCAGGAATGGCTCACCTGTGTCCCTCCCCGGTGCCCCTCTTGCTCCCAGCCGACGCCACGCCAAGGTAGCAGTAGAAGGCACCTAGTCTTCAGCCGAAATTCCAGTTGGCAGGTCAGGGGTGGAGTTGTCCTTACAACTCCACACAACGCCGCGGTACCGACCACAGTCCGTACTGGGAAAGGGGCAGAACCGGCCACAGTCCATTCCCCAGTTCCCTATCCACTGCAGGGCCATGATACAGGCTATAAGCCATATCGGTCGGGCAGGACAGGCCACCTGCCGTTCATTTCCTGCAGTTTATCCCCCCAGAGTAGCGCCACAGTACAGGCCACAAGCCGTGCTGGGTACGAGGCAGGACAGGCCATCGTCTGTCCCTCCGCTACTTCTCCACGCAGCCCCACGGTACAGGCCACTAGCCGTACCTCTGCTGCCATCTCCTGTAGGACTGTGACGCAGGCCTCTAGCCGTGTCGGGCACGGGGCAGAGCAGGCCATTGTCCGCTCCTCCCCTACAGGAGACTCTCTTTCCCCTCATGGAGACAGGGTAGAGCAAGCTCCAGCTTGTGTTTTCCCTGGGGTCCGATAGGACAGAGGAACCACCATGCAGGCCACTAGTCGCACGGGGGAGGCAGAGCAGGCCACAGTCCGCTCCTCACCCTCCGCTCCTAGGATAGCTCTCGATGGGGAAGTCCCTCGTGGAGACAGGGTAGAGTGAGCCTCGACTCGCGTTTTCCCTGGGGTCCAACAGGACACAGGAACTGCCATGCAGGCCACTAGTCACACGGGGGAGGCAAAGCAGGCCACAGTCCGGTCCTCACCCTCTGCTCCTAGGATAGCTCTCAACAGCGAAGTCCCTCATGGAGAGAAGGTAGAGCGAGCCTCAACTCGCACTTTCCCTGGGGTCCAACAGGACAGAGGAACCGCCATGCAGGCCACTAGTCGCACGGGGGAGGTAGAGCAGGCCACAGACAGTTCCTAACCCTCTGCTCCTAGGATAGCTCCCAACGGGGAAGTCCCTTGCCTGGCCCACCCTGTTTCCTGCAACTGGGAGGGACATACTCCCTCCCCCTGCAGGAGGCGAGTCTGGGGAAGACCCTTTCTCGGAGCCGTGGCAAGGCCATATCCAGGGCATTGGCTCCCTCCAACCCCGCCTACGCGGCCAACAGCAGCAGCAGCAGCTGAGGCAAAGTTCCGGTGAGCAGAGCAGCCGGCGCCATGTCCTGTCGGTCACACCTCCAACCCAAGCCCTGACGGTGATGACACCCTCCCGCAGTTGCCACAGTCCAGCCACCCCGGGTTCCAGTACCCTGGGTCCCCAGACACCTCGGAGGGCTACCCAGGACTCCAGGGCGTGACCTACCTGATGGTGGGGCCCCATCCGGCACTCTCCAGAGCCAGCGCCAGGCCCGCCTTTTGGCTCTTCTCGGCCCCAGCCCCTAGCCCCGCATCCCTGAATGGGGCTCCTTGAAGGGCAAGCCTCGCCTCACTCCTCCAGTTTGAGGCATCAGGAGTCAGCCCACCAGCATAGTGAGAAGGGCCAAAGCAGTGTGCGACTCTTAGACCAGTGAATATTATTCGGCCGTGAATGTGACACAAGTGCATCTCTCACAGTGTATTGGCTCAGTGGGAATACCCAGAGAACCCCAGTGTATAAGACTGGACGAGCCTTTAGTGATCCCCAGTGCAGGTGTATTACGAATGGAGCACAGCGCGCCCCTCTTGCTACATTGCGTAACGTTCCCTCCCACAGTGAATTAACAAATACAGTGCTCTAGAGGAAACTAAATCATTACAAAGTGATCGTGCTGCCCCTTGCATATTATTCACCTCCCTCCCCAGTGTAAAGGCACACCAACCCTCGTGTATCTTACTTATGAGTGTCTCACTAGTGTATGAAAATACTTAGTCTCCCTCCCATTCTCTGTGTGACAACGCGTGCGTGTCTCTGTTCGCGATAGACTGACACGACTGATCTGTATCTATGATGTGTAATGTAATGTAGTGTAACCAGTGTATCTGTGCCGTCCAGTGCTATACGACTGTGGTGAAATGTAATAAGTGTATTTTCTGTGTTAGAGATATCAGTGTAATAGAAGTACCGTAAATACTGGGTTCCTGCTACCATAGTTTCCCAAAACTGGTAGAGAGACAGATTGTTATTCAGTAAAACCTTGCACTAGCCTGTCTCCAGCTAACCCAGAATCTGTGTATTAGTGTATGATATATTTGTCTCGGGGAATACAGTATACTTTGAATATATGTTTGTGAATAGTTGCTGCCTTGTTTTTGTGCCCTGTCCTTTCCCTAGAAATGCCGACCCGGTCTTGAAAAAGAACCCACTGTAAGTCTGCGTTGCGTATTCGAGGGAGCGAGAAGTTGACCCTCAGAAGTGCAACAGGTAAAACACAACACCTCTCGCATATGCATCTGAGGAACAAGACGTTGGCCCTCAAATAAATAGCATCACTGGTGGCTAGCGGTGGTTCTTGATCCAATCGGTGTGAAAGAAGGACGGGAAATCTTTTTGAAAATGGCAGCCAAACCACATGTACCCTTACCAAAGTTCGACCCAGAACAATGCGACATCACTACATACTTAGATATGGTCAAGCCGCTACTTGACATCGGGTTTGATAATGACAGACAGAAAATAGCTGTCACTCTACCTCACCAGGGAAAGGCGGTATCTAATGTAGCACCAAAAATAGTCCCAGACCTTACGTGGGCCAGATTCGTAAAAACAGTGACAGAGGCCATTACCCCTTTTTTAAAAAAAGGAACAGTTGTTGCCATGTCACAACTAGATGCCTTGAAATATATGACAGCAGCTTGGATAACACACTAATCCAAGCTAGGCAGCTCGTCACCGCCGCATACCCGGATGCTGACACAGACACCCGGGACCAGCACCTGTTCAACACTCTCCTACGAATTCTTCCAGGAACAGTGAAAGAACATTTCACTATTCACGACCAATCAGGAGGCTTGGACCGCAATATCCAGCTCATCTGGCGCCTCCTCGCAGCATGCCCCACCACACAACACATCGGGGTCATGAGTAGATTCCCAACGAGGCCACCCCCACCAATGCCCCAGCCACAACCAGCCACAACACGAACCGCCCCGGCTCCTGCCCCTCCCAGAGCTCACCCTACTAAGAAATGGCTGCCACCAAAAGAAGACACCAACCTCATTACCATCAACCCGAAGGAATTTACAGCTTGTAGCAGCCGCTGCTCTCTACGTGACATACTTGAGCAGCTAAAGGCAGTTAGCAGGAGAAAAACCAACCCACAGGGACGCCGTCACATGTCAGCTGTGGACAAAGACGCCCCAGAACCTGACCCTCTCCTCATCGAAGATAACGACTCTGACCCTGAAGAGGGCGATGCAGTAACCGACGAGGCCCTGGAAATGATGCTGGATTTTTAAGGCCGCCCCCGCACATCCCCACGGTGGCGGGGGCCACCTCTCAAAACTACTGACCCCTGGTCTACAGCAAAATGAGACTCCAAGGGGTCAAGGCAAGACTTCTGGCGGATACGGGAGCCGCTAGGTCCTGTCTCTACACTCATTTCTTCTCCCGTCACAGGACGGTTTTCAGCCCCCTCCTCCCCACTTCAGCCCGCCTCGTAGATGCAGGGGAAGGCCCCTTGCCTATCCGTGGGGAAAAACGGGCCCTAAAAACTGAGACCCACTAACAAGCTTCAACCTACCACCGTTTCATCATTTTCGACTCCTCCTGCCGTGCCTACGACGGCTACTTGGGCCTGGATCTCTTCCAGAAGCTGCATACCCATATGATTCCCATGGGAGGCGACTCCACTTCTGTCCGCCTCCCCACCAGCCCCTAGGCCTCTGCACGTGCACCAAATCCCCTCTGTCCCCGAGACCGACCTCGCCCCCCCCCCTCACCCCAGCCCCCCTTCCCTCCACTTTCCCCACAAACGTCACCTCCACCCTCACCATTCCCCCTCATCATGAGGCTTGGCTTCAGATCAACAAACCCGCAGGGACCCATTCCTTTTTCTCTCCAAACATCCCCACTGGGCCCATCTCCTCCTGCCTGATATCACTGACCTTCCTCCTGCCACACCTCAGCACTGTTAAAGTTGCAAATTTGGCCACCACATCATCCGCCCCTCTCCCGGTGACGACTCAAAGAGCTGCCTGGAACCACTATCTGATTCACTCCTTCTTCATTTCTGTAACATTCGCGGCCTTTCCTCTAACTTTCGCTCTGTTGAGCACCACCTCTTCTCCTCTAAACCTCACCTTCTCTTTCTCTCTGAGACTCAGCTGTCTAAGTCAACTGACAGCAAACCCTTTTCTGTATCCTACTACTTTCTCTATTCTCATTTCAAAGCCAAAGGTGGCTGTTGCATATATGAACACAACGATCTATCTTGCTCTCGTGTTCCTGAACTTGATTCTTTTGAATTCTCTACTCTCAGGCTTCGGCTTTCCTGTCATTTTCTGACTAAATATATCTGTGCTGTTTACTTATCTCCTAATTCTACTGACTATCAAAAATTCTTTGACTATCTTACTTCTATGATGGAACACATTCTATCCACTTCTCCTTTCTCTGAAATCTCCATTCTAGGAGATTTCAATGTTCACCACCACCTTTGGCTCTCCTTACCTTTCACTGATCCACCTGGTGAACAAGCCTACATCTTTTCCATCCTTAATGACCTAGAGCAGCTTGTACAGCACCCTACCCGCGTCCCTGACCGCCTTGGAGAGAGTTCCAACATACTTGACCTTTTCCTAACAACTAATCCTTCTGCTTACACTGTTAATCTTTTCTCTCCGTTGGACTCCTCCAATAATAACCTTATAACCTTAACCTGTCCTATCGCTCCAGTACAGCCTGTGGACCCTCCAAGGAAGCGCCGCCTGTGGCACTTTGGAGCTGCAGATTGGGGGGGGGGCCCTCAGGCAGTACTTCTTTGATTTTCCTTGGAATGATTATTGCTTCCATGGCCGGGAGCCGTCTGAGTGTGCCTTGCGCATTACGGAGGTTGTTCTCTCGGGCATGGAAGCATACATTCCTTTCTCATATCCTCCGACTAATGCAAGAAAGCCTTAGTTTAATCACGCTTGTTCTAATGCTGTCCGCAACAAGGAGAGGGCCTTTAAAAGGTACCGGAGCCAACCCACCCCTGAATAACATCTTTTTTATATTTCTGCCCAGAATCATGCTAAGTCTGTTCTTCGCTCTGCTAGAGATAATTTCATCCGTGCTAAATGTTCCCAACTCTCCAACTTGAATTCTTCTCGCTCCTTTTGGCACCTTGCCAAAAACCTTTCTAACAACTTTACCTCATCATCCTTCCCTCCTCTTTTCTACTCTGATGGCTCTGTAGCTATTTCTTCTACTGATAAAGCAGATCTCTTCGCTCAGACTTTCTCCTCCAATTCTACCTTAGACGATTCTGGTGCTATTCCTCCATCACTTCCTCCCTCAGACTTGACTGACATTAATATTTCAACAGCTGATGTATTTTCTGCCATCACTGGCCTCAATTTCAACAAGGCATATGGGCCTGATGGAGTCCCTCCTGTTGTCCTCAAAAACTGTGCTTCTGTGCTTACACCCTGCCTAGGTAAACTCTTTCGCCTTTGTCTCTCAACTTGTACCTTTCCTTCTTGCTGGAAGTTTGGTCTCATTCAGCCAGTCCCAAAGAAGGGTGACCATTCTCATCCCTCTAACTATCGTCCAATTGCTTTAACATCCTGTGTCTCAAAAGTTTTCAAATCAGTTCTTAACAGGAAAATTTTAAAGCATCTTTCCTGTCACAACCTTCTTTCGGATCGTCAGTATGGGTTCCGTCAGGGACGCTCCACTGGCGATCTTCTCTCCTACCTTTCAGACCCCTGGTCATCCTCCTTTTGGGACTTTGGCGAAAGCTTTGCCATTGCACTTGACATCTCAAATGCTTTCGATCGAGTCTGGCATAAATCTTTGATTTCCAAACTGCCCTCCTACGGTTTCTATCCTTCTATCTGTGCCTTCATCTCTAGCTTCCTTTCTGGTCGTTCTATAGCTGCTGTTGTAGAGGGCCATCGTTCTTCTCCTAAATCTATCAACAGTGGTGTTCCTCAGGGCTCTGTCCTGTCACCAACTCTCTTCCTTTTATTCATCAATGACCTCCTAAGTTGTAAATCTAACCCTATCCACTCATATGCTGATGATTCCACCCTTCACCTTTCCATTCGATTTCTGCAACGTCCATCTCAGCAGTTACTTCAGCAAACAAGGGATGAGGCTATGGCGCACCTAATGTCTGACTTGGCTCATATCTCTGATTGGGGTAAAAATAATCTTTTTTTTAATGAATCAAAAACTCAGTTCTTACACTTATCAACCCGACAAAATCTTCCTCAGGATTACCTACTAATGTTTAATAATGTCCAGCTCAGTCCAGTATCATCCTTGAAAATGCTTGGGGTTTCATTCTCTCGGGATTTATCTTGGAAAGTACTTATTACATCTCTTGTGAAATCTCCTTCCAAGAGATTAGGTGTGCTAAGCCGACTCCGAACTTTATTTACCCCTGCACAGTTGTTGACCTTGTACACGGGTTTTATTCGCCCATGTATGGAGTACAACTCTCATGTGTGGGGAGGCTCCCCACATGCAGCTCTTCTCAATAGGGTGGAGTCAAAGGCTTTTCGTCTCATTAACTCTCCTCCTCTTACTGGCTCCCTTCAACCTTTGTCTCTTCACCGCACTCTTGTTTCTTTACCTCTCTTCTATCGCTACTTCAATGGTCACTGTTCCTCTGAACTGTCTGCTTGCATCCCTTCACCTCTACGATGGGCACGTAATACCCGTCTAGCAACAAACTCTCATCCCTTTTCTGTCCAACTCTCTAATGCAAGAGTTAACCGTTACTCCCAGTCCTTCATTTATGCAACTGGTCAACTCTGGAACTGTCTCCCTCTGTCTGTATTCCCTACTTCCTACGATCTCCAGTCTTTCAAATGCAGTGTATCCAGGCATCTCGAAATGAATGGATCTTGAATTTGGCTCTCTTTTGTATTGTTTTTACTTTTTCTTGGAAGGAACAGTATGCAGGCCCAGGCCTTTGGTTCCTTCCTTGCATTTAAAAAAAAATAAAACTTACCTTGCCAAAAGGACTCCTCATCAGCGACCTGGAAGAAGCTGAGCCTTGTGCCCCCCCCTTCCGATTCAAACCTTCCCCCCCCTCCCTCCCCTTCCCGACCACCTGTCCCCCCACCAAACCGAGACCCTTCACCACCTACTCCTCGAATATCAAGACCTTTTCGCAAGAGGTCCCACAGACTTGTGGCACACAATATAGCTAGCCCATGAAATTCACACAACCAGGCTCCCCATTCGACAACCATCCCGCCAGAAAAAACCACACCAACAAGCAGAAGAAGACAGGTAAGTCCAGGAAATGTTGGACGCCAGCATCATCACACCCTCCACCAGCTCCTGGTCTTCTCCCGTCGTCCTTGTCCAGGAAAAGGATGGCACCGTACGATTCTGCATTGATTATCGCCGCCTGAACGACGTGACCATCAAGGATGCCACCCCCCTCCCCCAAATCGATGACTCCTTAGACTCCCTTCACAGCTCTACCTGGTTCTCCACACTGGATCTCCAGTCGGGGTACTGGCAGGTCCCCATGCACCCCCAAGATCAAGGAAAGATGGCCTTTTCGACCAGCAGTGGAAAACATTACCAATTTAATGTTCTCCCCTTCAGGTTATGCAATGCCCCAGCCACCTTCTCCCGCCTGATGGAGCCCGTACTCAGCAGCCTAACCTGGGAGGTCTGCCTGGCGTATCTTAATGACATCATCATATTCAGTAAAACCTGGGGCAACCACCTCCACCACCTCAGACAAGTGTTCCAACATATACACCAGGTGGGACTGAAACTCAATCCCTTTAAATGTGTCTTGGCCGCCTGATCCGTCACCTTCCTGGGGCACATTGTTTCCGGGGGAGGCATTTCTCCGGACCCTGACAAACTACGGGCCATTGCGATCTAGCCCCTCCTGCGAGATGTCCACCAAGTCTGCGCCTTCTTGGGGCTCACCTCGTACTAGGGGTTTGCTGACATCACAAAACCCATCCATGACCTCACAATGAAGGGTGAGCCATTCGTGTGGGGCGATGTCAGGATAAACGCTTTTAACACACTGAATTCAAAACTCGTCTCAGCCCCCATCGTCATTTTTCCTAACTACAGCCTCCCCTTTAGACTGTACACCGACGTCTCTCTAGTGGCAATCAGAGCCATCTTAGCGCAAATTCAGGAAGGGCGTGAACACATCAACACTTGTGCCAGCCACACTCTCAACCAAGCTGAGCATAATTACACTGCTACCAAACGAGAGAGCCTAGGGATCATTTGGGCCCTTGAATACATCAGGGCCTACCTATCAGGCACCCAGGTCACCGTAATTATGGATCACCAGTCCTTGCAGTGGCTTTGACAATCTGCCACCCAGAACACACAACTCATCTGCTGGCATGAGGCACCGGAGGAATTTGATTACGAAATCGCCTGTCGTCCTGGGAAACTGCATACCAATGCCAACGCCCTCTCCTGCTTACCTGTGCAGTCCATCTTACATCAGCCCGACCTGATCCAATGCTGGCAAGCTAAGGATCGCCCGCCCTGGATCCCCCAGCACTTGTTTGCCAAACTTCACCTCCAAGGGGACCAGCTGTTCACACCTTCAGGTCACCTAGTCCTAGACCCAGACTCAGCCTTAGACGTCCTCACCCACCTACACTCGGATAACGGGATTCACCTGGACGTGAAGAAACTAGCCCAGGTTTTTGCCAACCTTTACTGAACCCCCAACCTCACTGTCCTCACCCAGTGTGTCACCCAAGCTTGTCAAGCGTGCTGCCTGGGAAAGGATATCACCCGTTCTGCTGGTCCTGCCTGGAAAATCACTGCTCATAAACCATGGCAGTTGTTGTCCGTCGACGTCAATGGTCCCCTACCACCTCGATCCGGCTACAAGTACATCGTTACATTCGTCAACTTGTACTCAAAATTTTTAATCGCTTGCCCGGCCAAGGAGCACACTGCCGTCACCATAGCAGACACCTTCATGCGTCATGTCTTCCCCTATTTTGGCGTCTCTCAAGCCATCCACTCCGATAACGCCCCTGAATTTACCGGGCAAATATGGGAGGAACTTTCCACCTTGTTCAGTTTTGCCATCTCCCACTCTTCCCCATACTGGCCTCAAGGCAATGGGGTATGCGAGAGAAGCCGCTGGATCCTCTTAAAACAAATCAGGACCCACATCCAAGCCACCCAGGATCAAGACTGGCCCGCCCACGTTAAAATCATCCAGTGGGGAATGAACACCTGTCCCCGTGACCACGGCATCACCCCTCATGAGCGGATCTTCAGCAAGGCCCCACTCCTCCTGCCTCTATGGCAACATCTCCAGCCCCCTTCCCACTCCCCAACTTCTGACCCCCTACAGCACCTGAAACGGCGGCTACAACATCTTCACACCGACCAAGATATTCAAGCTGACTCCCCGCCATCAAATCCTTACAAGCCAGGAGACAAAGTTTTCATTGCTCACCTCCCCACCCGCAAGAAGATTGCCCCTCGTTTGACGGGGCCCTATACGGTCACAAGAGTCCCCAACCCTCTTCAAGTCACAATAGACCACAACGGAGCATCCCGCACCTACAGAAATCGCCATGTCCACCCCTACAGGGACTCCTCCCCTCCACTCGCTCCCTCCCCCACCCCACCGACCCAGCCCGCCGCCTACAACTCACCACGCAGAATCGTTTCCCTACTATTCCTCCTCATCTCCTTCCCCACCTGTCTCGACCACTTCCTCTCCTCACCCCCCCCCCCCCCCCGTGTCGCCCACACACACTCCTCCAAACCCGCCACACCCCCATTCACCTCTCGCACAACCACCAACTTCCCCCACGCCTACCACACCGCCCCCACCACATGGTTCTCCACCATCACCGGTACTTTCCACCCCTCCCACACCGCGCCCTGCACCTGACAAAGCATCCGCCTCACCAACCCCCGCCACCACCCGCACCTCACCCCTGCAAACTCCGCCCATCCCCACTCCCATGCCCCACTCACCCCACGTTTAACCACCACAACCATCCGTTCCAGGCGCATCTCACGCCCACCAGCCCGCTATGTTTCTACGTCCACACCAACCCCTTCACCCTCCACCAGCCACCCACTCACCCCACCCCATAACACTTTTCCTATAACCCTTCCCATTCACCAAGCCAAGTGGAAGATTCCGTTCCATTCCAATCTCAGGGGAACATCAGCTCCACAGTCCCCCGGCCATAAAAGCCGACCTGGGGTGCCCTTAGCCAGCATTCTCCCCGGAACCACCACCACCACCATGCGCGTCCAGAGGATAACTTGGATCCCCACCCTCAGACGACACCACCGCGTCTGGAGCACTCATCACCTGCTACAACGCCTCCAGCAAGCACACCGCCCTTCCACACTCCGTGTCGCCTACATCCACCACCTGCCACCCAACCCTACCACCCACCACTAGACCACCTTTGCACCACCTCATGCCCCTCCATCAGATGCACAACACCAACATATACCACCTCCAGCCACGTGGAGAGAGTGGGGGGAGAGTGGTGAAATACATGAGTTAGAGGTAGATGCTGCAGACGACACCAACACTGCTGCAGATGACACCAACACCCCCAGCCCCCAAAGGACTACCAGGGGTCCGCAGCCTAAGCCGAGTGGCTCCGAGGAGGAACGGCTCACCTGTGTCCCTCCCTGGTGCCCCTCTTGCTCCTAGCCAATGCCACACCAAGGTAGCAGTAGAAGGCACCTAGTCTCCAGCCGAAATTCCAGTTGGCAGGTCAGGGGTGGAGTTGTCCTTACAACTCCACGCAAGGCCACGATACCAGCCACAGTCCATACTGGGAAAGAGGCAGAACTGGCCACAGTCCATTCCCCAGTTGCCTACCTGCTATAGGGCCACGATACAGGCCATAAGCCGTATCAGTCGGGCAGGACAGGCCACCAGCTGATCGTTTCCTGCAGATTATCCCCCCAGTGTAGCGCCGCAGTACAGGCCACAAGCCTTGCTGGGTACAAGGCAGGACAGCCATCGTCCGTACATATGCTACTTCTCCATGCAGCCACATGGTACAGGCTACTAGCCGTACCTCTGCAGCTGTCTCCTGTAGGACCGCGACGCAGGCCTCTAGCTGCGTCGGGCACAGGGCAGAGCAGGCCATCATCAGCTCCTCCCCTACAGGAGACTCTCCTTCCCCTCGTGGAGACAGGGTAGCACAAGCTCCGCCTCATGTTTTCCCTGGGGTCCGATAAGACAGAGGAACCGCCGCGCAGGCCACTAGTCGCAAGGGGAAGGCAGAGCAGGCCACAGACCTCTCCTCACCCTCTGCTCCTAGGTTAGCTCCTGATAGGGAAGTCCCTTGCCTGGCCCCCCCTGTTTCCTGCGGCCGGGCAGAACATACTCCCTCCCCCTGCAGAAGGCGAGTCTGGGGTAGACCCTTTCTAGGAGCTGTGGCAAGGCCATATCTAGGATATTGGCTCCCTCCAACCCCGCCTATGCAGGCAGCAGCAGCAGCAGCTAAGGCAGAGTTCTGGTGAGCAGAGCAGCCGGCGCCAGGTCCTGTCGGTGATGCCCCCAGCCCAAGGCTCCCGTGAGGCAGCCTTGATGGTGACGCTGCCCTCCCACAGTTGCCGCAGTCCAGCCACCCTGGGTTCCAGTACCCTGGATCCCCAGACGCCTCGGGGCCTACCCACGACTCCATGGCGTGACCTACCTGATGGTCGGGCCCCATCCGGCACTCCCAGGAGCCGGTGCCAGGCCTGCCTCTTGGCTCTCTTCACCACCAGCCCCTAGCCCCGCATCCCTGCGTGGGGCTCCTTGAAGGGCGAGCCTCACCTCACTCCTCCAGTCTGAGGCAACAGGTCTGCACCCACATTACCACTTCCCTCTCTCTCACATGACTCAGAGATTATTGGAGTGGATTCAAACAGCGCAGGAAGGACACATTCCTGAATGGTGGTACGTCGACACACATTGCAGTAACGCACAAACCTATCTATTTCCTGTCTCATTCCTGGCCAGAAAAAGTCAGCACGGATATGGCCTTGGGTTTTCTTTTTGCCCATGTGACCTCCTGACGCTGAACAATGACCCCATTCTAACACTGCTTGGCGGTACTTTGCGGGAACGACGAACTGTAGTCGAACCTCGCCCTGGGGTGTTCGTGACTCAGTAGAGCCGTCCTTGTTTGCGAAGGATCCTGGCTTCTCCACCCCGTGAATATTTGGTCACTGTACCCTTTTGTTTCTTCTGCACAACAGCAAGTGTCGGGTCAGACTGTTGTTCTTGGACAACATCTTGACTGTCAATCAGATCTTGCGGTGATGCAATGGCCACCGGGGTGACACGATTTGTAGCCTTAGCCATGGCTCATGTTACTGCAGCCGAAGTCTGAGTAGTGACATCTACGGTGCAACTATACTTGGCACCTGGTTTGTTACCTATGATAAGGTCAAACATAGGTTCTGGCATGACAGCTGCAACTATCAAACCTGTGTAAAAGGGAGATGCTACCTGGATACGTGCCTCAGGGAACAATCTCACCGACCCATCAATATGCTGAGCTTGGATCTGTCTGCCTGTGTATTCTTCAGGCTGAACTAGATTGCTTGACAGTGCAACCTGAGGAACCATTGTCTCTTAGGACATTAACAGAAACACCTCTCACAAACCCTGGCTGAACAAGGAAGACATTATTACCTGTGGGAGGGCCTGTGGAGGAAGCAGGCTGCATGGTGCACAACTCTACGAATGTGACGCCCTGAGGACTAGATGCCTGAGGGGTCGTACTCGAACTAGATGCCTGAGGGGTCATACTCGAACTAGATACCTGAGGGGTCATACTCAAAATCTGGGGAGCAGGAGCATTGACTGCCTATGGAGGAGGGTTCACCATCTGAGGAAGATTAGTTCCTTGTGAAAGAGGGCCTGTGCTTGTAGGGACGACACCATTGTGTGGTTGTCGGGGAATAAAGGCTGCATTTGCCTCCTGCCTCCAATACACTGGGGCTGGTACTGAAAAGGACTGTCCCGATTGTTGAATGTGTGGCTGATACTGCTGCTGGTTAGGGTACTTGTTGTACCTCTTCCAAGCAGGTTGCCACGTATTCTGCTATTGGTCCTTTTTCTGCGATTTGCCTGGACCATGACCATCATTCTGAGAATGGCCTTGATGCTGGGGCTCAGTCTGAGATTGCTTCCCATACTTAGCAGTATCTGTCCTGTTTCAGGACTATTGGTTACGAGTTTGGTACCCGTACACAGTGAAGAATGCATCAGCCATTTCCACCATTTGGTTGGCATTCTTTATTTTGCAAATCTTGAGCTGAGCCATAAGCTCAGCAGGCCACGACTTTTCCAGCTGTGTGCACAGCACAAGGTCGATGATTCCCTCTCGTGTGCTAGGGGTCTCATCCTTCACCATCCACTTGTATAAGTACGCAGTGAGACCATCGAGGAACTGAACAGCTGTCTCCTTTTCCTGGAGATGCGCCCTCATGAACTGATACCTGGGGTCATCAACGGTAAGACTGTATACTTTGATAAGTGCGGTCTTCATCATCTCGTACACGAGACTGTCTCCGCGAATTCTGTGGAGAATATCGAGGGCAGGGCCCTAAAACAAGCTAAGAAACTGAAGCTGCTTAGCTGCCTCATCCAGCTCGTACAGCTGTGCCATGTCTTTGAAAAGAGCTGTGAAAGGCTTGAGGTTGCCAGAACAGGTGCTGGGAGAGCTCTCGTCGAGCTTGGGTTGGCTACACCCGATGTGCCCGAAGCCAAGGAGTCTCGCTTGAGCTTCAACACTTCCAGCTCATGTTGCTCACGTGCCTCGCGCTCGGCACGCTCGTGTTCACGTGTTTTCGCTCGTGTTCATGTTGTTCTTGTTCGTGTTCACATTGTTCTCGCTCGTGTTCACGTTCTCTTTCACGTTCCTCACGCTCAATTTTCCACTCTTCATGGACGGCATTCTCACGCGATATTACGAAGTCTTTAATTTCCTGCGGGTTAGTAAGCCCCATATCCTTGGCTTCCTATAGGTATATACTGGTTGCCATGATGCTCAGACTGAGATGACTGAAATAGACTAACATACGGGCTGCTGTTCAGAAGTTGAATGCTAATACTTGGGAATAAAGAATTCAAGCACAGGCTGGTGGTGGCCAGTGTAGGGGAAATAAAAATTGCAACTGGCTAGGAAAACTTACATGCAGTTAATGAAGCAAAATCAATAACCACCAGCAAGGCAGTGCCTATAAACTATAATAATAACTAACACCTAGCTAAGAGTGAGTGAGTTATTTCGGTAATAATTTCAAGGCTAGGTGTTTATCCTGGCGAGGTCACCAGATGTCATGGGGTTTTGTGCAAATATAAATAAATGTGAGCCTGATGTCATGAGGGAAATGAGAATATGTCTATGGACAATGCATATAACTGTCTAGTCGATTAACACAAAAGAACGGACTTGTGAAATCAAGTAGCGATTTCATTTTTATGCTGGCTTACTTCGCCATTTCTCTAAAGACGAGAATTTTATAAACTTTTTCAACAGTACACAGCAGAGACTAATTGCTCAAGAAGGTTGTATTACTGTACTGTTGGCCTCGAGAAAGTTAGCTCACCCCTCGACATTCAATAATTAACCCGCCCAGTCCCGACTGGTTTTGTACCCAGCTTACCCCCAGATCCCAACCGATTTTCAACTTTTTGTTTCTTCGCTGAAACCTCCGCTTTTGGTGAGAAACATCAAAAATTCATAGTGAAATCGCGATCCTGAGGTAAAAAAAAAAATGTTGATAAAGGTGTCACTCAACCTTACATTTTCCTTCTTTTTCAAGGTACCTGTCTAAAAAAAACGAACTATGGAAGGGTTAACTAATTCAAGCCACTTTAAATTACATATTTATTTCATTTATTTGGTACGAATTTATGTGTAGTAAAAGTCTATATTGGTTTTCACACGATAATATAGGCATTTATAAGCATTGTTCACTCACCCAAAACCCCAGTATATGGCACTTTCCTTTACAACATAACCACCTCATCACTTCTGATTTTTTCTATCTCTAGCTTCTTTTTTTCTTTGTCCTCCACCTCAAGAATAACTTTCACCGTGAATTTCGTCATTGGAGAGACCGTGGGGCAACATACCTTTACTGGCTAGGTTACTGCTAACAGGTGAATTGCCAAGTGTGGGGGGGAGGTGGGGAAGGGGGGGTTAGGAGCGGCCAGGCAGTATCCCCGCTTGACAGCAGGTAGAGGAAGGTCTCCCACATATGCCTACCAAAAATCACCCACGAATGTTGAAAAATGTGCACAAAATGGGCCTTGCAATTGCGTGACGTACGATGCACATTGTTGGGTCTGTCCGCAGAAAAAAGTAACGACGTGCATCGTACGTCGGTGCGACTCGGTGGGTTAATAATAATAATAATAATAAACAGGATCTTGGCTGCGCCAACTCCTAGCTGGCACAATGGATTTAAGAATTAATACCAAGGAACTGGCCTTAATACCAGTTGTGATTAATATAAGGAGTTGTGCTAACTTGGAGTATAGAGTATGCTAAATGAGGGGAAATTAAACAAAACTGTTACATTTAACAGAGCTAAAAAAAAAAAAAAAACGAACTCTAAGTTCATTAATTACAAGAAAATAAATTTACGGTACATGAATCTCAAGCAAGGGAATACTCTCACTCACGCACTCAAGCTAATAGCTAAGTAACCTTAAGCCTAGGAAAAACGAAAAAAATGCTGGTCAGTGGTGAAAAGACTACTGCAACGAATAGACTGGGCATCTCGCTACGCTGCTATCGCTGTTGGCATCTGCTATACAGTCGATCACAAGGTAGGTGGGAGATTCGGGAATATGCTGATACTGCAGGATACTTGAAGGCTGCTACGACGAGGGACTTTATCCGCGTTAGGCACAGCACTTCGCACTCCGTGACTGTCAAAAACCAACTGGCTCGATGATTGCTCAACACAGGGGAGCGTGAGAAATGGGCGTGGGTAACTCAACGGTTAGCAAGGCAAGCATGTAGGAACAATAATTCACAAAATATCACTCAGCAGAATGCAATGTCTGTACATAGAGACAGTCATGAGACAATGATGAAAGTTTTGAAAACTCGCTACAAATAAAAGTGCAAAAGAGAGTGGTTAACAGACTAAGCGAAATTCTATGGATTTCAAAACTGTTTAATCGTTCCCACTATAATGCTAAATAATGTCACGAATTACGATACTAATATCACGATCTAGAAAATTCGTGACATAGAATCCCAGAGGATTGGAAGTCAGGTATAATTATTCCCCTGTACAAAGGAAAAGGGAAAAAAGAAGTGTGATAATCATAGGGGCATTTGCCTTCTTAGTGTAATAGGAAAAGTATATGGTATGATACTGTTACATTCCCAATGTCCCCACACTGCCACCGACTCCAACAGCAGTAGTTCAGTATAGGAAGGACGTTGCCCAGTGAGTCGTTCTTCCTATGGTCAACCTTTAGGTGTACAGCTCACAAGATCAGCTGAGGTGAAAATAAACACTGGCTTCTTAAAGTTCACTGTCTTTATTATCCAAATAATTCCACTTAATGCTTTCCAACTTCACTTTTTACACAAGCACTGGAGCTATATGAACTTTATGAACTGCAGTTACACTTACTGCCTAACAGCACTTCACTATTTTCACAATAACTCTGAAATACAGAAATCAGAAGTAAAGGCTGCAGATGAGGCGACGGCCGGTGCAGATGACACCAGCACCCCCAACCTCCCAAGTACTACCGGGGGTCCGCCGCTAACACTGAGTGGCTTGGAACAGGACCGGCGCACCTGCATCCCTCCCTGGCGCCCCTCTTACTCCCAGCCGACACCCTGGGAAGGTAGCAGTCGCCGGCGCCTAGTCTCCAGCCGAAATTCCTTTCGCCAGGCAAGGGGTGGAATTTGCAAGTCCACGTAACACCGTGGTATTGGCGACAGTCATACCGGATACGGGGCAGAACCGGCCTCAGTCAGTTCCCCAGTTGCATCCCCACTACAGGGCCGCGATACAGGCCGTAAGTCGTATTGGTTCAGCAGGGCAGGCCACAAGTCGTCCATCTCCTGCAGTCATTCCCCCAGAGTGGCGCTGCAGTATCGGGTACAAGGCAGGATCGGCCATTGTCTGTCCATCTGCTGCTAGTCCTCTTCACTCCACGGTACAGGCCCTTAGCCACATTAGAGTTACAACCCCCTGTGCCACCACGACATTGGCCACTAGTCAGGTCCGGCCAGAGGCAGAGCAGGCCATTAGCCGCACGGAAGCTGTAGTCCCCTGTGCCGTCACGACGTCAGCAACGAGTCACATCAGGCTAGAGGTAGAGCAGGCCACAGTCCGCTTCTCTCCCACAGGAAATCCTGCAGCCAGAGAGGACCTTTCCCCCGAGCCGTGGCAAGGCCTAACCCGAGGTCTTGGTTCCCTGCAACTCCACCAGTGTGAGCAGCAGCAGCTGAGGCGGAGCCCCAGCAGATGTGGCAGCCGATGCCCAGACCGGTCCACTACCACCCCAGCCCGAGGTTCCCGTGTGGCGACCCTGACGGCGACACAGCCCTCCAGCCATTGCTGCAGTCCAGCCACCCTGGGTTCCAGTGTCCTGGGTCCCCAATCACCCCGGCAGTTGCCCCGAACACCAGGGAGCAACTTACCTGTTGGTGGGACCACTCCGAGTCTCTCAGACTCGACGTCGGACCCATCTGTTGGCTCTCTTCGGGCCAAGCCCTTAGACCCATGACTACATGTAGGGCCCCACCCAGGGCATGTCACTCTGTCACTCCTCCGGGCAGAGGAATCGACCTGCGGCCCACCAGTGATAGTGAAGCAAGTGGACTTTAACAGTGTGTGCTTTCTAAACCCAGATGTATGTGTACATTATTGTATATGATGAGTGATTCCTTATAGTGTATTCTAGTGATAAAGTGACCAGGAGGCCAGAGTGTAAGATTGGACGAGCCCACTAGTATTTCTGGCCTAGCGTATATCACGACTGGATCCCCCAGTGAACGAAACTCCACAGTGACCAACAGAACAATAATATCATATCGATCATGCCATTCCCTTGTTCATTATAACTTCTCCCTCCCCAGTGCACAGGCACGCAAGTGAAACACCACGGTGACGAGTAAAAGAAATTGTCTTATACTAAACGTGCCTATCCCTACCCCCTGTGCATTAAACCTCTTCCCCCCCTTGTCCAGGCACGTAAGTCACAATACGATAGTTGTCTCCAAGTGTCTCCCTAAAACACCTCAGTCCCCCCTCACAGTGTATTGTAGCGCGGCAGACTCCATTCGAGGTAGGCTTCCAGCCAGGTGAGTGTCTATCAACACCAGGTATTAACGTAATTGTCTCTGTGTATCGGTGCCATCCAGTGCTATATTAGACTGGGAAATTGTAGCAAGAGCTTTTCTGTGTCCTGAATTATAAGTGTAATCTAAGTGCCATAAGTGCTGGGTAAATATTACCATACTTTCCCTAAGCCAGTATAGAGACAGATTTCCAGTCAAGTAAAACCTTGTGTTAACCCGCTTCCGGCCAGCCCAGCATCTAGTGTATCTATTGATGTAAATTTTGTTTCTGGGAAGATATTTGCATTACATGTGTACAACAATTTACTGCCTTGTTTTTATGTCCAGTCCTTTCCTTAGAATTGCCGACCCGGTCTTAAATAGGAACCTGCTGTAACCTGCATATTTGAGGAACGAGAAACCGTCCAACAAATACGTAGCATAACAAACACTTCAATAACTTCACAAGTACCGAAAATATACCAACTTCACTGACACTGCACCCACACCCAAATAAACTTCACTCAAACTGACTGAAGCCCGACTAGTACCTTTCCGACCACTAGTGTCTCATCCCCTTCCTTATATAAGCTTGCATTATTCAGGAAACTTCTAGCACGAACTCGACGGTGCGACAGTTAACAGTTGCCAACTAAAGGGGGTATCACACAGTACCTGAAATCATGGTTTGCCAATGGAACGCTGTTCCTGGTTTGCTGGAACTAGGCACAAACCTATCACACACGTTCCTCGAACGCCGCCAACGGTCGGCAAAAATGTAAACAAACACACCACACCGTAGGTTTTCTTGTGATACATGGGATCCTTGTGATCCTATAGGGAATGGCTTTATTTTTTCAATGAGGGCATTTTCAGCAGCCCTTGTCCAAAATATCTGCCCAGATGCCATTGTATACCCAGTGTTGAATGAACGGCGATGTACAGTACTTCTTCACCCAGCGTAGCGCGTTGTACCTGAGCTCCCCAATGAAAACAACTGATTTATCGACATCGTTATTTCATCCCTGCACGATACAAAAGGTTATTTAAGCTATTATAATTAATAATTTTGTTATGCTACGTATTTGTGGGTCGGTTTCTCGCCCTCAAATACGCATCCTACAGCAGGTCCTTATTCTAGACCGGGTCGGTAACTCTAAAGAGTAGGACTGGACACAAAAACAAGGCAGTAAGTGCCCTGTGGCGGGGGGGACACAATCTGGCCGCACTGTCAGTGCTGCCAACCAAAGTGCTCCAGAATTCCCTGAATCCTCGAGCAAAAATTCCCTAGAATTCCCCATCTCATAATAATGTATCTTATGGTAGGAAAGAAAACATTAAACTGGATGGAAAGATACTTTTTTTTTTACAAACAAGAGTGTGTACAAGCTATTTGCATTACTTTATACATATTCATGTGCACACTGCACAAATATAACAAATAATAACACTTTGCTTCACATTTCTGTAAGGAAAAAACTCTCTTGGTTAAAAGAAGGCTAAGATCATGTTAGTTGCTGATTAATCCGATTCACTTGCATCGCGCTCATACATACCTAGATTCATTTTACTTATTAATTTATCAACAGAAAAAGTGCCACATCTAGCATCCCCCAAATACCGTTTGGAATGGAGAAATCCTACAAGTGTTTTGGTTGAAAGACTGTTCCTCTGTTTTGTTTTCAGGTTGTTCACAGCTGAGAAAATTCTTTCTGTTGTGGCACTTGAATGAGGAAGACAGAGCAGACCAGAAACAAGTTGTGACAAATTTGGAAACTGCTGCAATTCACGTATGTAGCCTAATTACTGACTAGTTTGAAACCAGTTCAAAGTTTAGTGATATTGAGCATATCGCTCTTACTTTGGCTTCATGGCTTACATGACTGTAATACTTCCAATATCATCTATCATCAAAATATTCACAACCTCTAATACATGTACAGTAGCTCCCAAACCATCGTTAAAATAGCCTACCTAATGAACAGCAGACAAGTTTGACGACTGTAGACCGTGGATGGAGACTGTCTGTGGAAGTGTCGATGAGTAGGGAGTACACTGGTGGTGACTTACTGCTGAGGGCGACTGGGTGACGGTTACTGTACAGCAGGTGTAGCCGCCTACTGCGTAGCGAAGGGAGAGTGGGACATGGACGGCTAGCATATGTTTACTCTCTGGGTCTGACCTGTTCGGTTCAGGTTCACACCCACACAGTATCACGATATTCACACCTTGCTGACTGAATTTCTTCCGATCTGGTAAATAAAGTGTCAACTCTTTCTCTTATAAGCACATTTTGTATTCAGTATTGTTGATTTTTTTTTCGATAAATTGCATTATTTACGCAATAAATTCTTAACGCCCAAATTTCCCCAAATTGAGAGACATTTTCCCCATTTCCCCATTCGGACCATCGATTCCCTAAATCTGGGGATATTTCCCCAAGGTTGGCAGCACTGCGCACTGTGGGGTGGTGCTACTACTTTGCGGCCGGGTTGTGTTAGGAAGAATTCTGCCACCGTATTCCCTGCATGTCATAAAAGGCGACTAAAAGGGGCACGGTGAGGGGACTGGGACCCCCTCCTCTGTTTTTAGGGTGAGGAGACTGTAGCACCAGTCGAGCAGGGCAGTACTCCCAAGGAGGATGGAAAGCTGATGACAGGGAGAGCTGGAGCTCCCGTTTCATCAGCCCTCAGGACTTGTTCCTGACCATCCACCTTTGCTTAACTTTTTCAGTGTCTCAGTTACACAGAGAGTAGACCAGCATGCTCTCCAATACAAGTTTCTCTAACTGTCAACACCAAACTACATACACGCTACACACTACACTTCCTTTTC